>VZRH01000803.1:301887-318715 GCA_013397555.1 Urocynchramus pylzowi
GCTCCTCCTCACCCTCCTCATCCATCTCTGTTCCCTCCACATCTTCATCTGACACACTGCACTCTTCTTGGCTCCCAGCCATCGCCTCCCCCCCAGATGCAGTCTCTAAATTATAGGAAGAAATAGGTTCTGTCCAGTGGCTATGCAAGAGAAAAGTCCAGCCAAAAGCCACTCCAATCATCTCCTCCATCTAGGGCACTTCCCATCCTCTGCTGACATTATCTTACTTACTCGAACTTTCTCTCCACTTGCTCATTTCCATCTAGCTCTCTCTTCTTCAAATTAGGGAGGATTAGTGCTTCTGTGGTTTCCATTGTCCAGGAAGGGATTAAAAATCTCAGCCGCTGTCTGCCAGAACATCTGACTCCCACCTGATTTCCACAGCTGGCTGACCTCAGCTGGGCACCTTCTTCACTCCTTGCCCTCCCCCTTCTCCTCCTCAGCCCGAGGTGCCAGCACAGATATCACACTTTGATCTGGCACAGACTGTCTCAGTTTCTCTCTCTGGGGGGGCTGCCCGAAGCATCCCAGGGTCCCTCAGGGCTCCGGCCTGGCCTGCCTCACCCCCGGCCGGCCGCATGGCTCACCCCCCTCCCCCACCCAGACGTAGCTGGGCAAGGGAGGTCAGGTCTGATCCCCCCGTGGACCCAAAGAGGAAGTTCCCCTGGGAATGCTCTGCTTTTAACTCCTGTGTGTTTTCAAAGGCGTGTCCAGGTCCCTAGTGGCCACACCAGGTGCCAATATTCACCTCTGGCCACTGATTGGTTTGACCACCACCTTCCCAGAAAACTTCCTTCCTCATCAAACCACCACATACTGTTTTTCACCAAGTGTCCCTAATGAAAAGAATGTGGAATTGAAATGAGTAGATGGGAACTGACTATTGCAGGAGTAAATGATTCCTGAGTAATGTTTTCAGACTTATACTACTTTAATGTCATTACAATTCTCCAAATAACATCTGTGCATGGTTGGCCTTGAGCAAGAGTCTAATGGCACGTACTGTTACAGAGCCATGTCACCCTAGCACATGCAAGTCATGGTGTCCTGGAGTCAGGGAATTAAAAGCTAGTTTTTCCCTCAAGCCTAGTATACAGACAACAAACGTGGGGTAAAATAGCAAAAAAAATGTATCCCTTTTTGAAAGAACTTTTGATCCACTCCCTAGCTTCATGTACATGGAAGAGACGAAAAATGGTTGAGCTTGCTGAGAAAAATCCAAAAAGCAACTCATGTTTTGGAGCCTAATGCTGACTAATTAGGAAAATATTTGGGCCATTATCTTCTCTTACAAAAAATGATCCAGCTGACTGGTGGGAAGTTAAGTAAAATGTCTCCTATGCTTATGATCTCTGTAATGCTGGAGCACCACATAATTCAGCAAATGTGTTTGGCAATCACAATTCTAATTGGCAACAGCTTCTCTCTGTTGTCATGTCTTGTACATGCGGTTATCTAAAATGGCACAACTGAAATAGCCATATTTTACAACTTGCATTCTGCCGTGAATATGACCCATGGATAAAATTTGAAAGGCTGTGTGAAAAAGCATTTTCAAGTTTCCTGGCATGCAGAAGAGAGATACTAAAGCTAGTAAAAT
Organism: Urocynchramus pylzowi; assembly: GCA_013397555.1. Classification (NCBI taxonomy): domain Eukaryota; kingdom Metazoa; phylum Chordata; class Aves; order Passeriformes; family Fringillidae; genus Urocynchramus; species Urocynchramus pylzowi. Next base: position 303,488 of record VZRH01000803.1, read on the forward strand.
ACTGAAAGGAAGTTTGGTAACAGTGCTTTTACAGGTGCATTATTTTCATTATTCTTTATATTCCAGGGTGAAGCAGATGGTTTTCCAAGACAAGCAATGATGCAAAATCATACCAGAGAGAGCAAGGAAAAGCTAGATCCATATGCTATTTAGTAAATAGTGAAAATATGTTTCATTTTTCATTATATTTATTCAGAGAAGTGTACAGGATCAGTACTTCTCCCCCAGCTTCCAAACTGTTTGATCCTGGACTTTCTTTCTTTCCTCTTTCTTTCCATGATGGAGATCAAACTATTCTGACAGATTCATCACTGAGTTCAGTGCTCACCGAGGCTTCCGCAGGACTATATATCCTCAACTCAAGTTGGAGGCAATGTTTGAACCCATGACTTTTCCTGGAAGCACAAACAGGGGTGCTCACAAACAACCTCCAAGATGTGAGTTGACTGAAACTGGCAAATATGTATACTAATAGGCGTCTGTAGATCTCTAGGACTCATGGAACCAGTCTTACAAAATATGGATGGGGGGAACCTAAGAATCCTCCTAACCTTGCTCAGAGTTGATATATTTCGCAGACATTCAGTAAATCACTTCTTTTCACCATGCATCTGCTCAGAATGACAGGCTGCTGAGGAAAGAAAGCTTTTGTCATTACCTGATGATCACTCAATGAGTCTGTCATGGGTTGACCCTGGCCCAATGCCAGTGCCCCCATGAAAGCACATTTCCCTGAATGGTTACTGTGAGATGTGACCCAAAATACAGCAAAGCAGGCTCCATCATCTCAGGGGTAAAGGAATAAAGCTTTATTACACCTACTATAAACACAAAAGGAAAAGAAAAAAAACATACACATACACACAATGTCTACAATGGAAGTTTTCAAAACCACTTCTCCTCCCCTCCCCCCTTCTCCCATCAACACCATGAGTCAAGGCTTTACCTTCCCAATCCAGCAACCACCCCTCGAACACTCAATTCTCTGCCCAGTACCATCTCTCACTCTACCACCTCCCAGTTCATCAGGAGAGAGGAGTCTCCCTCTTGCACCACAGGCCTCCCCCCGGAAGCACGGTCAAACCCTCCTGTGCTTCCATCAGCACACATGGCAGCCATCCAGGGAAAATCTGCCAGGGTGCAAATCTTCCTTCCATGTTCAGTGCTCTCACCACTGACCATGGATCCAAACTGCTTCTTGGGTGTCCTTTTTTAAGGATGCTTGGCCCAGTTCCAGAAGAGTGACAGTCTCACATTTGGGACAGCAGTCCCCCCCATATTCTTTCCCCTGGGGCCTGGGGCTCTCAGGAACAGAGATCTCCTCATCCATCTCTGTTCCTTCCACATCTTCCTCTGACACACTGCACTCCTCGTGGCTCCCAGCCATCGCCTCCCCCCGGAAACAGTCTCTGAATTATAGAAAGAAATAGGCTCTGTCCCGTGGCTATGCAAGAGAAAAGTCCAGCCAAAAGCCACTCCAATCATCTCCTCCATCCAGGACGCTTCCCATCCTCTGCTGACATTTTCTTACTTACTCGAACTTTCTCTCCACTTGCTCATTTCCATCTAGCTCTCTCTCTTCTTCAGATTAGGGAGGATTAGTGCTTCTGTGGCTTCCATTGTCCAGGAAGGGGTTAAAAATCTCAGCCGCTGTCTGCCAGAACATCTAACTCCCACAGCTGGCTGACCGCGGCTGGGCACCTGCTTCATTCCTTGCCCTCCCCCTTCTCCTCCTCAGCCCGAGGTGCCAGCACAGATATCACACTTCGAGCTGGCACCGACTGTCTCCGTTCCTCTCTCTCTGGGGGGGGGGCCTGCCAAAAGCATCCCAGGGTCCCTCAGGGCTCCGGCCTGGCCTGCCCAAAGCACCCCAGGGTCCCTCAGGGCTCCAGCCTGGCCTGCCTCACCCCCGGCCGGCTGCATGGCTTACCCCCTCCCCCACCCAGCCGGAGCTGGGCAAGGGAGGTCAGGTTTGATCCCCCGCTGGACCCAAAGAGGAAGTTCCCCTGGGAATGCTCTGCTTTTAACCCCTGTGTGTTTTCAAAGGCGTGTCCAGGTTCCTAGTGGCCACACCAGGTGCCAATATTCACCTCTGGCCACTGATTGGTTTGACCACCACCTTCCCAGAAAACTTCCTTCCTCGTCAAACCACCACAGAGTCAAATCATAGAAGCTGACATTGCTTGCAATTGTTTTCCCTTTGAAATCTAACTAATTTAAGTGTGAATATTGTTTTTATTCCTCCCTGATAAGCTATTTACTTCAATAGAGCTGCTTGTACTCTTTAATTTCCTGTGTTGCCTTTCCTACCTAGGAACAAACAGGTCTGACATCAGCAAAGGGGTTGGATAGAAAATCAAAGCAGGGATTCTTCAGAGATGTTTACTCAGGTACAAGCATTCCTATTACTGTGTTGTAAAGTCTCCATTGGACATAATCTGACATCACCACTGCATAATGACAGAGCTATGGGTGATGGTGAGCTACAGCAAAACTAGTAACTACTAGCAAAACTAGTAACCTCTTCAGCACTATCTAAGAGATACCATGGGACTGGTATGATAGAAAACTTATTTTTTTGTGAGAAATTAGAATACAGATTAAGTACTCAATTTTAAAAACATAATGGCAGACCTTTCAAATAGGTGGGAATTTATAATGGTATCCCTACATGCACATCTTCCTGCATTTGCACTAGAGAAAATACCAGGACAGTGATTAACATCATAGAGCCTCCACATGCCAAAACTTTAAAAATACCCTAGTGGTTCAGCTATATCCACAGACATTTGATTCTTGACTTTTTTTTTCCCTATTCCATGTTTTTTTTCCCCTACATTGAGATGGGGCACAGCTGACATAATCTATCTTCCTCCTCAGTCCAGCTTGAATACAGAGCTGTGTTGTTGCTGTGTTGGCACAGTCTGGTTTTTGGTAGCAGGGGAGGGCCACAGAAGTGGCTTCTGTAAGAAGCTGCTTGATGTTTCCACCATGTCTGGCAGAGCCAGTCTCTAATGGCACTGAAGATGGACATGCTGCTGGGCCAATTAGAGATATTGGTAATACTTCTGTGATGACATATTTAAGAAGAAAATCAAAACTGCACAGGTAGTTTTTCCTAGGGGTGGCGAGGCGCCGCCACCTGGGACCATCCTGGCACAGTCCGTGGTGATGCACTGCCATGGCCGCCACCATCTCAGCACAGCCCACAGCCCGCAGCAAGCCTTGCCAGCCTGGCTGCCCCTAACCAGCAGCACTGCAGGCAGAAGGACAAGGATAGCGGCAGCAGTCTCTCCTTCCCAGGCCCCACATGAAGAGAGGCCTTAAACAGCTCCAGCGCCATGGCAGCTGAAAGCAAAAACTAGGCGAGTGACTCTCCAGTGTGGAACCTAGACAAGACCTCTCAGTGCTGAGGGATCCTGTAGGAATCTTTGAATTGGTTGGAACTTGTTGGCACTGGTACTTACAAGCAGCAGTTTTTCTTCTAGTCAGAGAAGAGGAGGAAGTGAGGACATGTGAGAGAAAACAACATGGCAGCATCAATGTCAGTGGAAAAAAGGGGGGAGGAGGTACTCCAAGTGCCAGAGCTGAGATTCCTCTGTAAGCCATAGTGAGGACCATAGTGAAACAAACTGTCCCCCTGTAATCCATGAAGTCTATAGGGGATGCAGAGATCCACTTCTCAGCCCATGGGAAAAGTGCTCACACTGGATCAGGTGGATGCTGGATAAAGCTGTGATTCAGTGAGAGCTTTATAGAGAGAGAGGGGCCCTGCTTCCAGAGATAGAGATAAAAGGCCTTTGCTTCCAAACTACAGAAGCCTATCCTTAGAAGACTGCACCCCGTGGATGAGTGACCCATGCCATAGCAGTTTTGGGAAGACTATTTGCCAAATAGTGAGAGGGACCCCAAAGCATAGCAGAAAAAAGACTTCTCTCCCTGAGCGAACAGAGAAAGATCTTGAGTGATGAAGTGACCAAAACCCCCATGTCCTGTCTTTCTGCACTGTCTGTAGGAAAGAGAGAGGGGTTGGGGGGTAAAAAAGGTAAAAAGTGAAATAAAGGCTTATTTCACTTCTCTTTTATCCTCCTCTTACTTTGTTAATAATAAATTTGTACTTTGTACTTTTAAATTTGAACCTGTTTCACCCTTAGAGTGTTTTTGTCCCAGTCCAGCTCATGAGGCTAAACTCATGAGCCCTTCATTAATTTTTTAATTTTTCCCTCTCCTCTGCCCAACTGTGTCAGAAGAAGGTGAGCGAATGCCTTTTGTGGGTGCCTGGCATTTGGACAATATCAAACCATGACAAGAGCATTCTTTTCGCTGGAGCCAAAGCAACTTGAGAAGCTGTCAGTGCTGTTCACAGCAGACAGAAGCAGGAGAAAAAAAGGCTCTGCTTCTGGGGTCTGTTATTTATTAAAGAGCTTGCTAGCAGGCTCAGCTCCTTCATTGACTATTCATATGAGCCACTAGCAGAAGCTGTGTAAGTTAGTCTCTGCTGGAAGTATGTAGAAATTCAATATGTTTCCATACAAAATTACTGAAGAGCATAATGATTAATTGGCCCAGCTTCTGTCACATTTCACCGAAGATAGGGAGTGACACACTTTTAATGTCAAGTTTCCTATGCTTGGTTGAACTTGTCACATCTGATTAATTGAAAGCACCCAGGAAGCCTGGCAGTTTCATCTGTTTCAACACAGTTTTGTGTTTTCAGAAGTTGTAAGGGGGAAATCAAGGATGGGAAGGCAGATGAACCAAAGGCAAAACACTTTAGACTGATGTTAAACTCTGAAACTTTAATTTTCTTCTTTTCATGAGCTACATATTTTACCAGCTGTTATTATCATTAAAATAAAACTAGTACAAATGTGGTGTTACATTTTATTTAAATGGTATGCTCTGTCTCACCCCTCAAAAATGTACGGTATATTCCCAGCCTGTGATCCTCCCCTGCAGTATCATGTATCTGTAACCCCATTGGCCCAGTCTTATTCTGCACCCACTTTGAATCTCCCTGTTAAGCTGTGCGAGGAGTCCACATGCCCTCTTTGGCCCTTTTTTCTCCCTCGGCTCTCCCTCTCTCCCCCCTCTCTCCCCCTTCCTCTCCTCTCCCTCAGAAACCATGCTGCTCCCGGGCGTGAGACCCCTAATAAACCCTCTTCTAATCAGCACCCTCAGAAGCCGTGTGGAGTCTCCTTGCCTGCCTCCTGTTACCTGTGAACTTACCCAGGACTCCCCGGGGACCCCCAAATGAACCGCACCATACAAGTACAATGGAGTGGGTATTAAAATGTAAACCTATAGTTAGTTATATTGTGAAAGTGATCTAAGAGTCAAGGTAGGGACATGGACTCCTTAAAATACATGTGTAGACACTGAGATTTCCTTCAAGCTAATGGCACATCTGAGAATATTTTGTTCTATGAATGACCTCCTGTAAGAGTTATTTCCAAAATGTAATAAAGATGACATTTCACTATTTGGTAAATACTAGTTTCCATGTCAGGACACTGTACTGAATCTTACCCCAAGAAAACAGGGACAAAACTAGCCTCTTAATTACTCAGCTACATCAGATACTTTATTTTTCTGATAATGAAAAGCGTTTTCTCCCCTTAATTAAACCAACCTGTTCAAAAAATAACAAAAATTGCTTACAACAATCTGCATCTTATTCTGAGAATGTACTATTCCTGCAAACCAGTCTGAATTATAACACTTTCAAGAGGAATAATTTTGCTACCTGAAAAACTTTTTACCTATTCTCTTTAAAGAATATTTAATATTTTTTCATCCTGTTTTTGTCCTCTCCTAAATTTATAAATAGCTAGCAATTAATACAAACTATATGCTTGGAAGATGCATAATGTAACAATAAGACTTGCAAGCTTGAAATCAAGCATGTGTGTATTTCACAGCTGACTGCATAAAATAATTTTTTCAACATGACTGGATACTTGAAATAACATCATTTATTTTGCAGAAGATTTTTTTGGAAACACAGTCTACATCATCAGGGCAAAGGAGAGAGAAATAGCAAGGCAGAGCTGTAGTCATTACTCCTCTGAGAAGCAGCATGGACCTGCTATGATGTATTCATACAGCACCTTAAACAGAAAAGTTCTCTGGCAGAGACCCCAAAGAACCATGTTAATAAAACCAGTAAGTAAGAATTGTGTTTCTCATTCCAAAAATAAGGAGGTTTAACTGAGTGGAACTCTGCCCCACAGCCTATTTAATGGAGGAGAGTAGTGTGTTATGATAAATGGTGTGCAAATATAAGTTTTAGAGCCAAGTTGCTTTTGCTTTTGAGCAAAAGAGTGCTGATATCAGTGTATCACAGACACGTCTGTGTCACTCTGGCTATTTTTCAAATAGCCCATTGCTAAAGAGTCATACCTGATACTAGTATTTATTTTTAGGGGTGAGTAATTTTCTGCTTTCTTCTACCATTTTCTCCCCACAATTTTCTTTGATTTCTCAGGTTGTTTGATTATTTTCAGGTCATACTGTCACAGTAAATTAAAACAGAAATATCTGTTATGACCTCGGCACACTGTATAGTATTTCACATAACACCTCATTTTGACACCATGTCAAAGTGACCTTTGCTTCTCCATCATGGGGACTGAAACAAAAGGGAGGTTTTGAAGCTATATATTGAGATTACCTGGTAATGAAATTTGTGATTCTTTTCTCTGTGTTATTGTATTCGTCCCAACATCGCCAAGCCTGATCTGCACTACAAAATTTGCAGCTGGGGAGTATCTATACATGGGCATGTGAACCAGTCAAAATGGTGTTTCTACCTTTGAATTGACACTAAATTATTGCCATTGCTGTGCTTACTCCTGGTGTGTGCAATGCTTACAGATATTCAGTTGTCCATGCCCAGCACAGCATGTCTCTCTGCATTTCTGTGCCTTGTCTCACAACACTGAATTCTTTAAACAACTCTTGAAACAGGTTGGAAACTCAAGGACATTATGTGACAACATGTCTGTCTTCATTCTCTCATATCTTCCCACAGACACACCCCTGCCTTTAAAAATGTCTATACTTTCTAATTTGTGTGTGAACGGAAGAGTCTGTTTTCGCAATAAAAGATACAATCCCTTATTATTCTGCTCCTGCCTGATCTGCCCATACAGATACTTTTGGACATTTGTGTGGCTATGGGAAGAGACCTGTGATCTGATAGCCAAGTTATGTGGCTAGCAGAGAAGCAGGGAAGCAGAACAAAGGTTATAAAGCAGCGGTCAATAAAAAAAGTGGTCTGCAGCAGGCTGACTGTGGGTCGAATCTCTAAAGCAGATGTGAAGCTATCCTCAAGTCACATTCCCTTTACGACAGACTGTATAGGAGACATGTACTCCAGACATTATAGGAAAAGCACCCTTTTTTGGCTCTTTTCCATGGATATCTCATGAACATGCAAATAACTACTGTCTCTGTGTGAAGCATGATGCTGGGGAAATGCAATTGATATTTCAAAGATCGAGTTGTGTTCATAGGAGCCAAGATGAGAGAAGGAGGGAAGCAAAAAGGGGGAAACTCAGTTAATTTCAACTATGCATTTCCTGATGCATGTGTTTTTAATTCATTTCAGTATTCTAACTCTTCCCACTTGATTTGAAAGTTTTGCCTTCACATGTAGTCTCAGAGCACAAGAATTCACAATTCTAAATTAGGGATCTCACAAAAATATTTTAGCAATGTAATAAACTAATGTTAGGGCTGTGTAGTAGAACTGAATCAGCTACAACACAGCAAGTTCATAAAAAACTGTCACATTGCAAAAACAGAACAAGAAAGGTACCTTTACATTTTAGTCTGCCTCTAACAGGAGCATAGCTCATGCAGGTTGATAAACTCTTGTGTGTAATAGTGATTCCCTTGCTTCCTCTCCTTTTTCTTCTTTATAAGGAGAAAAATGTGAATATGTGAAAGACAATGTCTCATTGACAAATTAATTCTCTGAGACAGTGCTGTGGTACTCTTCATGCTAGGTTTCAGCCAAGCCAACCCAGGCCTATTTTACCAGTGCCAGTAAAGGAAAGTACAACTCTTCTCATACACAGATACAGAACAATCTTTGAGTATTTTGCTTGAGGAATGCAACAAGTAAAATATTTTCATGGCAAATTATTTTTATTGTCACTCAAGTACAGTGTTAAGTATGTATTTTCTGTGTTTAAAAAAAATCTGGATTACAGTAACATTTTTACGATATGATTTTTCATAGATTTAGCTGACTTACCACATTTATGTTGATCCACAATGGATGGTTCCATAGAACTCATTTTAGTTCCGTAATTTTTAAAGTTAAAAACTAGTGCAAAATTAATCTCTCTCCTGGCTGAAATGCAATAGTTTAAATACAATTATTCATCATAGTGTAATGATTATAGATTAAATATGATAGTTATAACCCAGCAAGAGTTACATAACAGATTAACAGAGATAATCTGTATAAATTATGGGGCATGATAACGATATTTTCAGTCAGCCAAAAGCATTCTGTATCTATTTAAATGGCATTTGTACATTTTTTAACAGCTACTTTGGTTGGTTGGTTTGTTTTTTGTTTTGTTGCGTTTTTGGGTGGGTTTTTCTTGGGGTTTGGTTGGGGTTTTTTTTGTTTGTTTGGTTGGTTGGTTTTGGTTTTGGTTTTGGTTTTTGGTTTTTGGTTTTTTTTAGCCCAGGCAGAGATGTATGGGCAGGGGCCCAAAACCAATTGAGACCATCTCCTCACCCCTAGTGAGAACATCTGCCAGCAGCCTTTCCACAAACATAAAGGTCATCATAAGAGATTCTATTTCACTAGCCAGCCAATGCTTTTCTCCTCTGAAGCTCCCTGCAATTCATCTACGGTTGCATTCCATGGAACCATTTTTTCTGTTTACACATCAGAGGAATCCAAAACAGGATGCTTCAACTCCCTGTCATATTTACAGTGCACTGACCAGGTCACTACTTAGCTAGACACAACCTTACTTAACAGGCTGTTTTAAAACCCTGTAGAGAAGAGCAGGATAATTCATCAAAAGCCGAGCTAAATGAACAAAGAACATCATCCAGATCTAAGTGTGTCAGCAAAACACGTTATATCCAATGGCAATCTCTCAATTATTTTTTGCAAGAACTACTGGCAAAACTTTTAGGGTGAGGGCCCTAGACCGAGACCCTACCTGTGAAGATTTACTATTTCAGCTGTTCCAGCTAATTCAGGTTTGTTTGTGTATTTGTGTTCTTTTTATTTAATAAATTTTCTGACCAAAAGGGTTTTATTCTGTGGTAGGTATGTGATATCAGCTGAGATGCTGAGAGCCATACCTTCCTCCACCAGTAAGAGCAATGTGCAGGGGATTCTACTAATTGACAGCCTGGGTTAATGGATGATGCACAGAGAAGCAAAGAGGATTTGGATGAAGAGGTGTCTTGTCCACAGCTGCAGTGTTATCTTGGAACACAGCAGCAACTGAATTCATGCTGTGCTAGTGCTACAGCCTGGGAGCATGGCATCCAGGAATGTGGCAGGGAGGGCAATCCTTTACACACGTCATGCTAAACAAATTGGTGTTGGGCTTCATGTCTTCAGAGAAAGCAGGCATGGGAAAGAATTAAAAACAATGTCTGCTTTTCTGTTCACCTATGATTAAAGTTAAACTATAGAACTAGAGTGTAGGAAAGACATTTCTGTACTGTTCTTGTGAGCCAGCCGAGGCTTCCTGAAGATAAGGAAGACCTCATATATCTCTCAAGGAACTTACCAAGGCTATCACCTTGACGATGTGAAGAAAGAGAGAAGAAAAAGTGTAAGCAAGAGATCTGGACTGTGGTTGGCTCACACAGTGACGTGGCTCCTTTTACCTATTGAAAGCTTTGTTTCTTCTTTATGACCAATGGGCAGAGTATGTGTTCATTAAGTAAATGTAAAATCTTGTAAAACTATAAGAGCAGTATATGCTTTAATAAAGGGGTCTAAACAGCCTTCTGACTGAGCACTGATGCTTGTGCCGTATCGCGCTCTATAGCGACACTAGAGAATTAATTACGGTACGTTTCTTATTAAACTTATCTTTTTTATCTTTGTACTTTTAACAAGCAATGGCAAAAATGGTATCAGAAATATTCAATCCAGTACTAAAACTATCTTAAATCACTCAATGTATTTCACTGCACAAAGCCTGCATAGATTTTATAATAAAATCACACAATAGCAGCATAGCTATGCCTATTCATATTTTCATGAGGATATCCTAGCAATCCATTGCATAAAGCCGATCATAATACTTTAACAGAAAGGATCTAATAAAAATGTTTGCCTTTCCAGAAGAGGCAGTAAAGTATACCAACCATTTCTGTATTATTTTCAACTGCCCTGGATTTGGTTATGGTATATAAATGCTGCTATACCTCTATAATCCTGATGTGCTAATTTTTTGTCTAAATATTAGCAATTAGTACACTAATTATTAGTAAACTAATAATACTAGTAAGTATCTTAATTGACTGACTCTACATTTAGAGGTATTTTGAGGTATTTATACATATAGAGATATTTTGTCAAAAAGGTGGAGCTAACAACAATCCAAGGTCTTAACTTTGTTTGCTAACAGAAACCATTGACTCTGACACAGTTTTGTTTTGGAATGTTGTTGGGAAGGAAAGTTTGGCAAGAAAGTCTCACAGATATGTATGCTTGGCAGAAAGATCTTTGAATGTAGAATCTGAAAAAGGAATAAAGATGGAAGCAAGTTTTGATATAGAAGAATAATAGATGTGTAAATTGACAATTGCTGAGCCAGTTTTGCTGGACAACTAAGAAGGCAAAGGTTATGTAGAGATGGAAGGAGGTTTTTATGACTTAGAGCAAAGGATAAACCCACCTCAAACAAGAAGATGTTTTTACCAAGCAGGAAGATAGCACAGGCAAACAAGTCTGCCGATGTTGCAAGTAGAAAAAAGGTCTCAGAATTTTCCACTGCAAGAAAACTGAAAAACAACTTCTAGCTTAAACTGTAATGTACTAACTTTTAGTGATTGGAGAATAGTAACATGAGTATGGTAACTACAGTAATGATAGGCTATAGGTAAAAGTTAAAGTATAGATTGGTTCTACTGTATTAAGATGCTCAGCAAAGAAAAGTATATAATGTATTTTAACCAAAACTAAAGGGTCTTCAGGCTTGCCTGCAGCTGGAGCTGACAGCTGTAGGCACAGGCTCTGTTGCCCACGACCCTGGACTGCTGTAACGTCTTGGATGTAATAAACTGCATTTTGAAGAGCTGCCTGGAGTCCTGCATCTCTCATTGAGGCTCTTACTGAATGTAAACCTGTCTCAACTTTAATGGGTCACTAGACACTCAAACTTGCACAGAAAAATGAGGTAAAAAAAATCCCTGTGTGCTTCTGGAGTCTTACTATGCCCTTTCTGTTTTGACTGCCTTTTGTGTTTCTGTTCCAGCTTGTGGTTTGTCTTGTGATCCCAAGTCTGACTGCAAATTAATTGAGCCTGTCAATATGCTTTTAACTTCTTATTAATCAAGGGGTTCAACTTCCACATCTATCTCCCCCAGTGATTTTCCAGTTGATCATCAGACTCCCATGGGGACATATCTCAGGATATCTCTAGAGATGCAGCTCCATAACTAGTTGCTCCACCCAAGGTAGCATTTTTGAACCAGCAGCAAAAGGCAATTTCATTGCTAGTACACTAGCAATGACCTCAGATTCAGATGATATATCAGCAGACTCTCACACTTGTCCTTTTTGCTTTTGCAAAGCTGTTGCTGGCTTCTAGTTATAAATATTAGCAAGTGATATGTAAGAAGCCTTGTTTGGGATGCTCAGGAATAAACCTGAATTTTTGTATCCCATTCTAATTAATAACATATATTTTATATTATTTTAATTAAGGTTGAGATTTTGTTCTAAAGTTTAGACTGACAACACAGTATTCCTGAGTAGATGCACTGATCCTGTACATTCCAGCAAGATACCTTACTTTGCAGTAGCACCAAGTAACAGAACTTTTGCTAAGTGGTAATACAAAAAGAACTCCTGCATAATATGTGAGGATAAATAAACCTGAGAATGCTATACATATTTGAGATTATACTATACAGCAAGCTGTCAGGTTCAAGAAAAATAAATGCTAAATGTGTGTTTAATAAATTATCCTCCTTCCTGGTCCACACACATTAGAGTTAGCTTCAAGGAGCAGCATATGTTGACATATGTTAGCACATATTGAAACTAGTCTGCAGACTGCGTCCTTCTATGGTTAGATGATTTTACCACCTATCTCTCACTTGGTGTTACTTGGTGTTAAAATGAAGGTGATTCTGCAGGCACTAACTACACAGTCCCTCTTACAGAAACCATTTCAACTTCAAAGAGTACTACTAACAGATTCTTGAGGAGTCTATTGGTTTTTGGACACAGATATAAGGTAAAGACAAGCATTTTAATCTTAATCAGTTCTTTTTTAGCATAAAAGTCTGCAATATACAAAAAGCAGGGACTGGATCCCAGGCCCATCCTATCTCTTGTAATGTAGAATTAAAAAAAAAAAAAAATCTACAGTTATCTTTCACTGAAACCTAACAGGGTTTTAAGTCAATTTCAATAAAAAGTCTGTGAGCTTTCTGAAGTACCATCCAAAAATTACATCTGGATGTAGCCCAGTAACATGTGATACATTGCTGCTTAAAAAAATTTAGGGATTTGTTCTTTTAAATTTATCTTACTTTTAATACAGAATAAATTGGAATTTGCCCCAGCTTTTCCAGTTACAATAGGAGACAAATAAGATATGTATATATATATATATACACAAAAACTGTTAAGAACTTACGTATATATGACAAGGGATGTTTCATCTACTGGAGGTGTAGATTAAATGTAGTGCATGTTCACATTTTGTACATGTGAAATTCCAAACTTCATTCAATATTGATAGTAGATGACAGCATAATTACAATGAATACTGGAACAGGCTTCCTGGAAAGGTAGGCAATGCCCCATGCCTGTCATGCCTTTGGACAATGTTCTCAATAATATCCTTTAAACATTGGTTAGCTCTGAAGTGCTCAGGCAGCTGGACTTGATTGTCATTGTAGATCCACGCAACTATTCTATTTTCTATTCTATTCTATTCTATTCTATTCTATGTAGGCTGATTCATTTTTCACTTTTCAGTCTAGCAAAGGAGTCACACAGCTACAGAAAGCTGCAGCAGAAATACACGCCAAGCAGGTCCTGTTTCCTGAACAGTAGGAAATTGAAGAATGAAGACAGCTACTACTCACCACCACACAAGGTGGAGAAGGAGAAGGTTTTCTGCAATCTAAATTCAAAAAACTGATCATGAGCTTCATATATTTAATGACAGCAAAACATGAAGGGTGGTGTCTGAGAGATGTGTTAATGAGGCTTTCCTCCATTTGTAGTCTGCTTGAGTCCAGCTCCAGTTACCACCGGCAGATCCAACCTCGCCATTTGGCTGGGCAATGGACAGGTTGTACGGGTGGACTCTGAACATGAAGCTGCTTGTGGCAGTCCAATGCCTTTCACAATGGATCTCTGTCTCCTAGGAAAGAAAATATCCAGATAATCTGATCTTTAATTCTGTAATTTTCATGGGGAAAAATACCAAATCAGTCCAGACATTTTAAAAGCTACAAGAGATGAAACACTAATTAGTTGGTTAATGCAATACAATTTGTTGCACTCCTGTCTGTGGAGCTATGCCTTACTTTTCAGGAGTGTGAGTGAAAATTGCTGAGTTTTCAAAAAAAACCTCAACAAACATTAACTGAAGTGGAAGGTTGTTTGATAATGCTGGTATGAGTAAGGAGCTCGCTGGCCATCTGACTAAAAGGCAATTATGACTGTTTAAGAGCCCCTATGTGCCTAAAGATAGCTGCAACAACATTCTTTGCTCTTTTTTTTACACACCTACTTGAAAATACCTGAGAATGTCAATATGATGAAATTGATGATGATGTTGTTCAGGTACAAAGGAACTTCTGTTTTTTTAATTGATAAATGCACCTATGAAAAGCAATTAACAATTGTCTAGTACAGCTTTCATAATTAGTTTGCAAAGCTGGTGTAATGAGTCCAGAAAACTGACAGACTATGGTAAAACACAAAATCACAGCATTTTGATGCAAGCTGACTCTGATAAGACAGGCCCTTGCACATGTCTGAATGTAATCTAAAGTAACAGCTGGCAGAGTGAGACTAGGGATAGATTGTTTTGCCATGAGTGCTCCTGTCCAGAGAGCTTTGAGGAAAAAGACAGTCATTAAACAGCAAAGATTTCAAATGACCTAGAGTAAGAGCCGTAATGAGAGATGCGGGACTCCAGGTGGCTCTTCAAAATGCAGTTTATTACATCCAAGACGTTACAGCAGTTCAAGGTCATGGGCAACAGAGCCTGAGCCTACAGCTGTCAGCTCCAGCTGCAGGCAAGCCTGGAGACCCTTTAGTTTTCATTAAAATACATTATGTACTTTTCTTTGCTGAGCATCTTAATACAGTAGAACCAATCTATATCTTAACTTTTACCTATAGCCTATCATAACTACTATAGTTACCATATTAGTTACCATAACTATTACCAGTAACTACATTACCAATATAGTTACCATAACTATTATAGTTACTAGAGCCTTCTCATCTCCTGGCTAAATAACCCCAGTTCACTCAGCCTGTCTTCATAGAAATAGGTCAAGTTCTCTCTCTCTTCTCAATTTATGTTATAAAAATATTTGGAAAAATTGAAGTCTCAAGATTTGTAACCCAGATTTCCTCAGGTGTTAACTGGTGTTCTGGATCCAGACATCCCAATATAGCACTTTCACAATATTGTAAAGATCTCAACCTGCCCTTTGCTAACATTTTTTAATCACACAGTAAAACAAACATACACATACAATACATATCCTATACTCTTTTCTGTGACTATCCCCTTAATGATGACCTAGGAAGGCAGCTTCAGTAATTTTTTAAGGGATTGCTTTTCATTTTTCTTTTCTGTGTTGCACAGCATTAATTTAGAGAATGATTCCACAGTGTTTCACTAATCCACCAGATTGAGATGCTCAAGGCACCACAAGAGCAGAGAGTAGGACTCTGAGTTTTATTATTAAGGCTGTTTGAGAGACAGCTGCCATGAAGGGTGGGGGGGGGGGGGGAAAAAAAGCACCCGA
>VZRH01000803.1:318747-336698 GCA_013397555.1 Urocynchramus pylzowi
GCATCCTACCTTGGTAAATGTATGTGTACCTGTCTCTGGCCCTTTTATAACTGGCAGAGAAGTACATGCTGTTGCATGCACATAATTGCTTAAGCTACAAAGTTCTCTGTGAACTGGAATACTCTGAAATCTGAACTCCTTCTTTCAAAGGAGTTGAATAATACACTGATGCTGCTTTAAAATAAAAGGGAAACATATTTAGTTCATTAGATAATTTTTGAGAAAAATACAGAAACTATTGCTTGTTTTTTACAAGTGATATCTCTATCTCCTCTTAATCTTGTACATATTAAAGTGGTCCTTTTTTTGAGGAAATCTAAAAGGTAGGGAGAAGGACAGGAAGAAGTTTTGCTGCAGCCACAGTAGACTATTTTGAGAAGAGATTTGAATGTGGTGTTTACCCTCCTTGAAAGAAGGGATTTTGGTGTGATGTTTACGCTGTTCCTGTCTATGCATGACTTACTTCTGTGTTCCATATATTCCTGAAATGCAGTGTTATAGATGGATAATGAGATGATTGGCTCTTGCAACGAAGGGATGACTGTTGTGTGAATATTAAGAAAAGCTTTAGTGATGCATAGTTATGTTATTATAGTTTAGATGTCCTCTGTTCTCCCCATAGTTTTCTTTCCCCCCACTCTGTATTGTTGCCATCAGACAGCCTGGGTCTGACAGTCTAGGATAGGCAGAAAGAAGGTGTGCACATGTGCCCCTTGCATGGGGCAGTTGGGAATGGAAAAGCTTGTTGCTAAGGGAGTGTGGCATGGCAACACCTGACCTCCAATCAGGTTACAAGAAAGAAGTCTCCGCTGTTAAATGTCAAAGAAGAGC
Source organism: Urocynchramus pylzowi (assembly GCA_013397555.1). Classification (NCBI taxonomy): domain Eukaryota; kingdom Metazoa; phylum Chordata; class Aves; order Passeriformes; family Fringillidae; genus Urocynchramus; species Urocynchramus pylzowi. The sequence continues at coordinate 319,579 of VZRH01000803.1, forward strand.
TGACTGACAGACTTTGGGAGGGGCCAGGGTTGGTTGAGGCAACCCCAGGGGTATAAAAGACGGAACCTCCATCTTGACGATGAACCAGCCATGTGGTATCTGATGAACTGCCATGAACTGCCATGATGGTATCTGATGAACTGCCATGAAGGCAGTTCTCAGCGCTGCGAATTTTCCTTATGTAGCCCTTTTGTTGTATTTTTGTAAAGGTTTAATAAACCTTTTTAAATTTTCAAAGTGAGCAGTTGTTTCTCACACTAGCACACATGAATCTAGTACATCCTGCCTATGAACATCAAATTTTTATGGTAGCTTGTGTCTTGGGGTGATTTATGATGATAGTCTATTCCCTGATCCTCTGCTTTATGCCCAAAAATGGTTGCTGTATTTTAAAGGTGGGTCTGGAGGAGGGGGGAACCTTGGGATCATTGGTGGGGTTTTTCAAAGCTTCACTTACAAGGTGCCTGGGGATGCATTGCGGTCTATGTTGTTGCTTGGCTAACTTGGTTTTTATTAGCCCAGGCAAGAAGTTTTTTCCCTTCCCTGGCCTTGGAGAAGCTGCAGCAGCAATCCTTTGGCAATTTTTCCAAGTGAACTGCAGAGTTTGTTTAGTCCGAGGCCAAATAGAACGGGACATGCCGGAGAGGGGTTGGTCTGATGGGATCAGCAGAAGAGAGGGCCTCTCCATTTCAGCCCCACATCTTGGAGAAACCCGAGCTGGAGAAAGGACACCAAGCCAAGCTGCTTAATCTGCTGTGAATGCTGGAGAGTCACCATAAGCGGCGTGAATCTCCTGGGTTTCTTTTTTCCCTGAGAGATAACCCAGCGCCATCTTTTACCATGTCGTGCAAGCTAGTTTTCTTTTTTCCCCTTCACATTATGGGTTTTTGTTCCAGTGTGTGTGAGGGGGGGAAAGGTCTGACAGTTTAATATCTAGCATTTATTTACCATTTTCCCATACCTTGTGGACATTCTGTTTGTCATTAAACAGTAGGGGTTTTTTTCACTTTCATCCACTAGTATTCATTTTCTGTTGGTGGAAAGAGATTATTAGAACCCTTTTTAAAGGAGATGACTCGTTCAATTTCTCCTAATCTTGTCACTAAACTGAGACAAAATTTGGCATCCAACTTAAAAGGCAAGAGAAAATTAAAAAAAAAATACATTCTGGTTTGAAACACTTTGTGTTGGGTATGGCACTCAGTGGTCATTATGCTGCTTGCTCTGTGGCACCTAGGCATGTTTACTTATCCATATATGTGGGTAGTTATGCCCCTGACATATGGCTTTTACAAATCAGGTTTGCCATATTGATCTGCCCTGTGCTAATAATTTTGTGAAAAATGAAGTTCACTTTCCTGGTAAAATTTAGCAAGTTTAGTAAAAAGACAGTAGGAGACAGAAATAAAGCAAAGGGTTAAAAACGGACAGGTGCTTGGCGTTCAGCCAAGAGCACAACTGATATCTTCAGACATACCCCTTAAATACCTTTTAATACCTTTTCCATTACATCAGCCNATGGCCCCTCCTTGGGTCGGCCTTTTAAGAGCATGCGTGTTTCTTGGCTGTGGTTTTTGGTCCATTCTCTTCATTACTTCCAGTTTGGGCCTTGAGTCCATACTTCCTTTGGATGGCAGATGCTGATAGTTGGGTCCTCATTACATTTTGACTGGATGTTATCCTGACCAAACAGACAGTTCACTCATAACTATATTAGCTACCACTACTACCATGTCTAAATTTTAGTTAATAGCAGAAATAAAAGCAAAGCCATTTTAACATTATACATATAGTATTCATCTTAGTATTTGCGAAAAGCCAACAATATAATATGTATTTATAACAATTTAAAAGTTCTAGTATTTTAGAAGTTTAACAGAGGTACTGAGAGTTATCAGGCTTGTGCATTCTCTGCTGTTTTCCTGTCCTGGTCTGGGTAGCCTTTTTGGGGGGCTTATTAATAACTACACACAGTCTGTTATAGGAAAAGTCTGAGATTATTTTTCCCAGCCTTTAATCTCCTTTTTCCTCTTCAGATCTGGCACCTTTTAAGAAAGTTCAGTTTTCCCTGGATGACAAAGATACGACCTTCTTGTTGTTTTGTCTGGTAGGTTTCCTCTGTATGGTCTGCCACTTGTCTAGAATCAGGGCTAAGATTTCCAGAGAAGCTGTCATGAGATCTGCCCTAGTTATGGAAAATTCTGAGTGGTGTGGGATGTGGGAGAACATAGGCCAAACCCTGAAGGAATTCTCTGCCCTGATAGCTTGGAACATTTTCCCCTGAACAGATTCAGAATCCAGCTGAGGTGGGGAAATATCTGAAAGAAAGTTTCAATGCCAACTCTAACAAGAAGAAGTTCATTGCAATGTGCTGAGCCCTGGCTACTGCTTACCACACACTGCTAGATACTGTAGGTCAGCAGACACCCCAGTCACTCGGGCTGCAGCTAAACCAGATGGGCAACCTAAGCCAATAGCAATTGCCTCTGTCTGGAGAAGGAAATACCAAACCAAATCCATTCACCCAATGGATGATGATGATGGGGAGCCAGGATCCTCATGGCTGGCAGAGGAATCTGAACCAGAAATCATTATTGAGTCTCTGTCTCTAGAAAGCCTTTGCTTTCTAAGAAAACATTTCACCCAGTGGCCTGATGAATCTGTATTAAGTTGGTTGGTCCAAATCTGGACACCACAGGGGATGGTATGATTTTGGATGGTACTGAAGTGAGGCATCTCTATCACGTGATGTGGGTATTGACCAAGGGATTACAAGGAAACCCGAAGCTCTCAGCCTCTGGACATGACTCTTAAGAAACATGAAAGAAAGATACCTGTGCCAAGAAGATATCCAGCTGCAACAAAGTTCTTGGAAGACCATGGAACAAGGAATTCAATGCTTGAGAGAACTGGCGATGATAATTTTCTCAGACAACCAAACAATTAAGAGTCCAGATATGGTAAAATGTCCATCAGTGGTGTGGCTAAAACTTCCATGACTTGGGTGACAAGAATACATCCCTGCCATAGTGATGATGAAATGGAATGAGGGGGATGACACAGTAGGTACTATAAAAAGAGGCTCCAGGCGTATGTAGATACTGTGGACTGCCCAACACAGGCAAGAATCTCAGCTGTGGAAACAAGTCTGTCAGAGTGTATGCAGAAAATGGAAGTCAGGATTGAAGAGACTCATCAGAAACTCAGGAAGCAGCTTAAAGAGGACCTTCTCCAAGTCTTCTCAGTACAGAACAGAGGCCCTGTTATCAACAAGAGACATCCCCCAGCTAGGGACAGAAGGTACACCACAAGCTGACCTGTGGTTCCTCCTGTGTTTCCTGTGATATGGGAAAGATATGTAAAGGTGGGATGGAAAACCCACTTCTGTTGTGGCAGTACAGGTTCATGAACTGAAGGAGGACAACACTCATGGACAGAGTTCCACCAGAAGGGATGTAGCTCTAGTTTCCCGTAGCCAAGTTGCCAGGCATAATGCAAGGGAGGATGATATGACCGATACCCTTGAAAGAACCTCCAGAATGTATGCCCAGGGAGGGAATGACACCAGGGCTAGAGGGGCCCTGCCTGTAGCCAGGTGGAGACATGGGAGAATTGTGTCTTCTGGACAGTATGCATCCTATGGCCTGGCACATCAGAACTACGAAAATACAATGCCTTGTACCTTGCACACTGGTGCACAGTGCACCTTAATCCCAATGAGACATGTGGGGGCAGAAACTGTTTTTATTGTTAGGGCAACAGGGGGATTGCAGCAGTTGACTCTGTTGGAAGCTGAGGTGAGCTTGACTGGGAAAGAGTGGAAGAAATACCCTATTGTGACTGGTACGGATGCTAGAGCTCTCCTTTTTGTCAATCAGATGAAAAAGGTGTGAGTTAAAAGTGTATATTCAAAAGTCCCAGTACAAAAAGTGGAAAGAAAATACATTTGTATCTCAGCTAAAAAAGCCAACATTATAGTATCTTTTTATTCTCCCCTCTTCTCCAGCACATGCTTTGAAAGGTCCTTGGACCTTTGACCTTGACCTCAGCAGGTTTTCTTTTCTTTTCTTTTTTTTTTTCATTTCCGTTTTGGAAAATAAAGCTGTACATTCATTTGAATTTTCTGAGAAATTGTGCTACTATATAATTTTAAGGTCTAAATAGTGAATTTCACTGTTGATGATGTAGCTGATTAATGTTTTTCTTTGAAGGTATATTACTATATGGAAAAAAAGCAACAGTGAAAAAATTGTATTTTGAGATATAAATGCTGAGATATTATTTATGGACTGTATGAAAAATTCTCCTAGGTGTGTTATATATTCATTCTCATGCACATCCTTGTAAGTCCTGCTAACATTAGGTTTGAAATTTGTGAAAATAACCTTCTTTTTCTTTTTGTGTCTTTAAAGTAATCCCGACGTGTTGTAACCAATCTCATTTCAGTATTGAAATGCATAAGAATCTTCTAGGATATTTGCTACATAGTGTGTTAAACTAACTTTAAACACCAAACATAAGCCTTTATTTCTTTATTCTTCAGAAAAATTAGGTTTATATTTCCATTTATCAATGGGGTATATCTTGGGGCAAAACTTGGTTACAGTACAATTTCACTAGCAAAGAGAGGGTGCTTAACTAATACACTTAGCCCATTCATCAAATGAACAGTCTTACCAAAACTAGTTGATCATGTGAGGTTTGAAGCAAATTTTTTTTTTCTTTATATATTATGTGAATGACATCATTGTAATAATAAAAGAAACATAGAAATGGCCCATGGGACCCAAAATATAATTTGTAACTGGAGAAGATAGGAAAAAGAACCAAACATATTTTTTGTTGTTGTAGAGGTCTGAGCACATTTATTATAATTATTTTACAAAATGATGGTGAGTTTAATGAATAAATATTATTTTTAATCACAACCACACTAATCCTTCTGTATGCTAGCATGCAAACATGTTTTGAGACACTCCATTAATTTATTTAAGCTAAATTATTTCCCTCCTTTTTTAAGTGCTACTTCATAAATGGAAACTTGAAATAGTTGATACAATGAAAGATGCCTTCATGGGCACAATGCCACACAAGACAAAATATGAAGATTTCAAAGCACATGGGCTGTGTCTCCTCAGAGAAGCTATGGCTTTTCTCAAGACCCTTCCCTGAATGCCTGCCTGTCCCCACTTGAAGGCTGGCATGTAATGAAATGATGAAATTTCTATTTAGAATTAACATCTCCTGACTTCCTTAGCAAGACTTCATGCTAATAACATCTTGTGGTAATTTCTTGACTCCTTTACTTGAGACATGAGCTTAAGAAAGCAGAAGTTTGTCCACTACATTCTTTGATATCCTCACTACAACTGCTATGCCTAGTTACAAGTGTAAATTTAGTATCAGTAACTGAACTGCAGCCTTGCTGCAATGGTATATATTGTGAGAAAGAAAACTCTCTCTACTAATGCATGAGAATAAATTAATGCAACTATGTCTTTTAGCTTCACACTGAATTTACAAGGCTTGGCACTGGGAAGGGGTTCTTCAGTTATGCACATGAAGGATAAAATCACCATTTAAGTCACAAAGATGACTGCAATTTTTATGACATGACAACGTTTTATTTACATTTTAAAGTTCAACTGTACTTTAAAGGAATCTCAAATTGCAGCATGCACCATATTGTCTGTGATGTAGCTTTCTGAGACTTCTGTGTCTTTTATTTCAGGATATTTGCATTTTGCATTGTTGCAGCTGTTATCACTTGAGCAGTTTACTTATTCAGTACTACTCTAAATGTGTATACTGGATGTGGCATTTAGACTATGTGTACCTATGTAGCTGCTTCCTGTTGGGTCTTGTTTTAAGATTATCTGAAATTTAACTAGCTTATTATGAGCCAACAAGCTATTTAACAAGCTTGTTATAGCCTGATTTGGCCTAGATCAGTGGGAGGGAGCATATCTAAGACCCTAGCGTTATTTGATACCACATTACATCATTGCTAGGGACAGCAAACAGGGATGCTTTCTTGCTTCTGAGAAGAAGTGCATCCTTTTCCAGTCATGAGAGAGTGTGTTGAGAGGAAGGAAGCTGTCTGCCTTTGTTTTTTATTCTCTTGGCCTTGGTGAGCATTTTGCATGTTGTCCTAGTTTTGCTCATGAGTGCTGAGAAGTGGGTGGATCCTAAAACACTGTGGGCATGGCCAGGTTGCCATTCTGTACCACACATATCATTGTGTGGCTTCAGGGGAACTAAAATGAATGCATCCTGTAAGTGGCACCATTTTGTTCCATTTCTTCCTCAGAGAAACTGCTGGGACCAGCACTGTGGAGTCTTGGACTGTGTGCCTCTCCTGCCCATGCCTTTCCCAGCCCTTCCTGTCACGTGATGAAAGCAGCCCCATGTGTCAAACACAGCTGAACTGCAGCTCTGAAAAGCAGTGGCAAGATAATACTTGAGCTGAGTGCCATCCGAGTCCAGTAGAGCAATCCAAAGCTGTGGTGCCACATGGAATTGAACCAGTGAGGTAGAGTGGTCCAGAAGGTGGTGGCATGGTACAAAACAGTCTAGATTTTTGGGGGTTTGTCTGTCATTGTTTTTATTGTCTCAGGCTTGGGGACAAGGGACGCCAGTTTTGAGGTGTGTCTGCCATCTTGTCTTTGTCTTGGGAGGCCGTGTCAGAGACTGAAATGTTATGGTTATGGCTTAAACATCTTTATTAAGGACTTTTGCCTATTATAGCACAACTGTATATCAAAAGCTGCATGGAAGACCACCACACCCTGAATGGCCTTCTGACTGAGGCTGCCCATGGACTGCAAGTTGATGGAGATAAGATAAAGTGATTCAAGTCTGAGCTGGGGGAGAATACATTCACAGGAGACTATAGCCCCAGGGTTATCTCCTACCAGGCCTGCACACACTCCCCCAGCCCAGGGCGGGAAGAGGAGAGGTTTTGGGTGTGTAGTGAAAAAGTCTCTGGTCAGAGGCAATTAATGCCCATCCTCTGCTGTGCATACCAGCTCAGCTGTGGGGCCCGCACCCCAGGAAAGCTGCACCCACTGGACATCCACATGAAGGACAGCAGAGGGCATGTCATGGCCCATCAAAGTCCCCCCCCTCACCCCCCCAAGAGGTCCCCAGCTCCTGCACCAGAGAGCACTGCATGTAATGCAAATGATGTAACAGATTGATAGTCTTTCAAGGACAGTATCAAACCTAGCCCCTCAGGGGAGGTACCTAGGTGTTCCTACCTGGCCCAAAATTACATTAATCAATTGGATTCTATACTTTTCAGTGTGGGGGGGCACTCACCACCAAGAAGACCAGATGGCGAGGATCAATGAGATGTCATTGGGATCCATGGAAGGGTGATATGTTTCTACCTAATCCCTGTCACTCTCCCTGTCCCTTCCCCCAGTCTTTATCTCCAGACTAAACCCCATCTCCCACAGCTGTTCCTTGTTAAGACTTGTGCTCTGGCACTTCACCAGCTCTGTTGCCCTTCTCTGGAGATGTTCCAGCACCCCAGTGTCTTTCCTGTAGTGAGAAGCCTAGAACTGTCTGTATTACTTGAGGCGTGGCCCTACAGAAGGCAAATAATTGTGCTGGTCCTGCTGGCCACACTATTTCTGAAACAAGCCAGGATGCCTTTGGCCTTTTTGATCACTTGGGCACACTATCAGCTCATTTTCAGACAGCTGCCAACCACATAATTTTCCACCAGGCAGCTTTCCAGCTACTTTTCCTCAATCCTGTAACATTGCATTTGGTTGTTATGACCCACAGGCAGGATTCAGCACTTCATCATACTGAACCTCATGTGGTTGGTGTCAACCCATTGATTCAGCCTCTATAGCTCCCTCTGAAGAAGAATCCCTCAAGCAGATCAACACTCCTACCCTACTTGATATTGTCTGCAAACTGACCAGGGAAGCACTTGATCCCCTTGTCCAGATCATGGCCAAAAATATTAAACAGGACTGGTGCCAATATTGAGCCCTGGGGAACATCACTTGTGCCTGACAAACAACTGTATTTAACTCCATTCGTCACCACCCTGTGGACTTAGCCATCCAGCCAAACTTTTATCCAGCAAAGAGTACATTTGTTCAAGCCATGAGCAGCCAATGTCTCCAAAAGAATGCTATGTGAAACAGTGTCAAAGGCTTTACTGAAGTCTGGGTAGACAACATCCTTTTCCCTCATAGACTCCTTGAGTGGACTTCATCCAGCTCCGTAGACTTGTGTGTGTCTAAGTAGTGTAGGAGGCCAATGGCCATTTTCCCTTGGATTATTGAGGCTTTTTTCTGTTCCCCATCCCTGTCTTCCAGCTCAGGGGACTGGGCAACTTGAGAACAACTGGTCTTGCTATTAAAGGCTGAGGCAAAACAAGGCACTAAGTACGCTAGCACTTTCCCCATCCTTTGTCAGTATGCTTCCCCCCACACCCATTAAAGGACATAATAATACTCTTCAATGTTATTGTCTTTTACTGTAGTAAACAAATTAAGTTCTAACTTCTCACTACATCTTTGCAGTCCTCCTTAGTCACCCGCCCCTTCTTCCAAAGATCACAAAATCTCCTTTTGCTCCTGAGTTCCATACAAAGCTCTCTGTTCATCCATGCTGATCTTCTTCCCTGCTGGGTCATCATTAAACCCACCCCCCCGCCATGACAGAGTAAAAGTGGATAACAGTCCCTGTTTCTAACAAATTGTGGTATCCTTTCAGTAACATCACAGACCTTAGAATCAGGAAGGCAGCCAGCTTCAAATGATGCCCTGCTTCATGACAAACAGGTCCCTTAACTCCCCTTAACAGTACCCACTTAGGAAAACTCATCATATCTTTCTGTGGTTTCTAGTGTGTGCTGCTGGTATGTTTTCTCCCAACTTGCACATAGGTGTCTTTAGCTCTTAAGACACTGCATCTGTTTCTGGTAAGACACCATGTGGTTGTTATGCAGAAAGGTGAAGGGAAGTGAAGTGGGTTCCTGCTCTTGTGGGTCATCAGAGTCCACAGTGTCTCATTCTGAGCAGCATCAACTGTAGCATACTTCATGAGTAAAACCATCTCTTCTCTAGCCCCTCTAATACTGCACAGTCTTCTCATTGGCTCCTGCAATTGGACACTTCTTAATACTAAGATCGTCTGGAAAAGCTTTCTGACATAATTTGAAATATTAGAAAGCAGGCATTCTTTATTTGGCTGGACACATTAGAAGGGTATCTCCTGTAATCTAATGTGTATGGTGAGACTTTATAAGGTCTTTATCTATCATAATAATTAATATTTATTATAATGTGCCTTCTATCTAATACATGAACATTACTTTCCTAGAAGTAATTTGCATGCATCCACCTCCTACTGGAAGTCCTTTTATGGTCGGTTGTCCAAAAGGGTTCTCCAGTGATTGTATGCTCTGAATGCTCTGATATTCGAGGTGACCTTTCCTTGAACTTTTTTTTGGGCATGCAGTATCCCAGTAAGCAGGGTCAGCACTAAAGACAGACACCAGCTTAAGGAATAATTTACTATAATGCAAAACTGCTAAGAATTACAAAATTATAAGCTAAGCAATGCATCTAATTACTACAAAAGATTGCCTACAGTGATTAAGAAAGATACATCACCAGTTGCTCTTATACTTTAGCATCATCCAGGTCCGCACAACTGCTGGGGGAAGCTCTTGTCACAGTGAAGGACTGAAGAACCACGCCCAGCAACTGGGAAACCCTACAAGTGCCACTTGAAGGCAATGAGGCTTCCAGCATTGCTGTCCATTTTTATAGTGTTGAATAAACAAGCTACCATAAAGTCTAATCCAGGAACATCTGGTTTCATCCTCCTGTTGGGGTTTTCCCAAAGTCTGGCCAGGGCTCAAGGAGGAAACAAGGAATTTATCTTTGATCCTACATCCTTGAACAAAGCTAGATGTCGCCTTGACAGTTTCTAAATACAGAAAAGAAAATACATGTTTTGCCAATGAGTAGATACATTTATCATATTCATTAATGAGAAGATACTTACAACATTTGGTTGGAAGGTTTAGCTAGAAGTCAGTTTTGGCTCGGGGCCTGTTGTTCAGGCCTTTACTTTTTCAGTACATTACCTAGTCATGCCAAAACACTAAATTTTCCTCTTTCAGATTAACTGTCTTGAACTGCATGAAAAACGGAACTAAAAAACAGTGCAAGTGGCTGCAAACAGAGGCACTTTCCATGGGAAAGAGAACACATTTCCCCAAGGTCTGGTTATCAGCTCAGATGTGGAGTTCGGGGCTGTAAGGGCATCCAAAGTCCTACTACCTGGCATCTTTAGGTTTGGAAAAATTTGGCGAAGTTTGCAAATTTTTAGGATAGTGCATAGCTGTTGGCCTGTGCTAGTGGCTGGACACGGGGGCCATTTTCCATGGGTAAAAATAAGTCATTTCCCCAGGGTCTGGGTATCAGCTCAGAGGTGGAATTTGGTACTGTAAGGGCAGGGAGGACCCAAATTGCTGGCAGCTTTAGCTTTGGAGAAATTCAGTGATGTTTGCACATTTTAAGGTTGGCACCCCAGTGTCGGCCTGTGCAACTGGCAGCAAATGGAGGCCATTTTACATGGGAAAAAGAAGTCATTTCCCCACGGTCTGGGTATCAGCTCAGATGAGGCATTTGGGGCTCTAAGGGAATGCTTGGTTTTAGCCGCTGTCAGCTTTAGTTTCGGAGAAATCTAGCGAAGTGTGCAAAGTTTTAGGTTGGCAACCCACTGTTGGCCAGTGCAAGTGGCTGCAAAAGGAGGAACTTTCCATGGGAAAGAGAACTGATTTCCCCAGGGTCTGGGTATCAGATCAGGGGAGGCATTTCGTACTCTAAGGGCAGTGAGGGTCCTCACTGCTGGCATCTTCAGTTTTGGAGCAAGTCAGTCAAATTTGCAAATTTTTAGTTTGGCACCCCACTGTCGTCCAGGGCAACTGGCTGCAAATGGAGGCCATTTTCTATAGGAAAAAGAAGTCATTTCCCCAGGGTCTGGGTATCAGCTCAGAGGTGGCATTTGGGGCTCAAATGATTGCAGGGTCCAACTTGCTGGCAGCTTTAGTTTTAGAGAAATCCAGCAAAGCTTTCAGAATTTTAGGTTGGTGCACAACTGTCGGTCAGTGTGAGTAGCCTCAAATGGAGGCCATTTTCCATGGGGAAAAAGAGGTCATTTCCCCAGGGTCTGGGTATCAACACTGAGGTGGCTTTTGGTACTGTAAGGGCAGGGAGGGTCCAAATTACTGGTGTCCTCAGGTTTAAGTCATTAAGTGAATTTTGCAAATTTTTAGGTTGGCACCCCACTGTCATCCTGTATGAATGGCTGCCAACAGAGGCCATTTTCCATGGGAAAAAGAAGTCATTTCCCCAGGGTCTGGGTATCAGTTCATAATTGGCATTTGGGGTTGTAAGGGACTGCAGGGTTCTACTTGTGGCACCTTTAGATTTGGAGAAATCCAGCAAAGCTTGCAGATTTTTAGTCTGGCACCCCAGCATCTTCCTGTGCAAGTGGCCAGAAAAAGAGGCCATTTATCCTGAGAAAAAGAAGTCATTTCCCCACGGTCTGGGTATCAGCTCAGAGGTGGCCATTGCAGCTGTAAGGGAATGCTTGGGCCTAGTTGCTATCAGCTTTAGTCTGGGAGAAATCCAGAGAAGTTTGCAAATTTTTAGGTTGGCACCCCAGTGTTAGCCATTGCAAGTGGCCAGAAACAAAGGCCATTTTCCATGGGTAAGAAGAAGTAATTTCCCTAGGGTCTGGGTATCAGCTCAGAGGTGGCTTTTGGGTCTCTGAGAGCGACTAGCGTCCTCATTGTTGGCATCTTTGCTTTTGGAGAAATTCTGTGCTATTTTCAAATTTGTAGGTTAGCACATGAATGTCGACCATTACGAGTGGCTGCAAATGGAAGCCATTTTCCATGGGTAAGAAGAAGTAATTTCCCTAGGGTCTGGGTATCAGCTCAGAGGTGGCATTTGGTACTGTAAGCACAGGTTGTGTCCAAATTGTTGTCAGCTTCATTTTTAGAGTAATTCAGTGAAGTTTGCAAATTTTTAGGTCGGCACCCAACTTTCATCCAGTGCAAGTGGCCACAAACGGAGGCCATTTTCCATGGGAAGAAGTAATTTCCCCAGAGTCTGGGTATCAGCTCATAATTGGAGTTTGGGGCTCTAAGGGAGTGCAGGGTGCAACTTGCTGGCAGCTTTAGTTATGGAGAAATTGTGGCAGCAGCTCTCTGGCCACAGAGAGTAACACACAGAGAAATCCATCAAAGTTTGCGAATTTTTAAGATGGCACTCCACTGTCATCCAGTATGTGAGGCTGCAAACAAGGCCATTTTCCATGGGAAAAACAAGTCATTACACCAGGGTCTGTGTGGTGTTACATTTTATTTAAATGGTATGCTCTGTCTCACCCCTCGAAAATGTACGGTATATTCCCAGCCTCTGACCCTCCCCTGCAGTATTGTGTATCTGTAACCCCATTGGCCCAGTCTTATTCCGCGCCCACTTCGAATCTCCCTGTTAAGCTGTGCGAGGAGTCCACTCGCTNAGTATCAGCTCAGAGGTGGTGTTTGGGTCTGTAAGAGTGTTCAGGGTCCTAATTTCTGGCATCTTTCATTTTGGAGAAATTCAGTGATGTTTGCCAATTTTTAGGTAGGGAACCCAGGGTCGACCATTTTGACTGGCTTCAAAATGAGGCCATTTTCCATGGGAAAAAGAAGTAATTTCCCCAGGGTCTGGGTATCAGCTCAGAGGTGGGATTTTGGGCTCTAAGGGAATGCTTGGGCCTAGTTGCTGTCAGCTATAGTTTTGGAGAAATCCATCAACGTTTGGAAATTTTTAGGTTGGCACCCCACTGTAGTCCAGAGAGACTGGCTGCAAATGGAGGCCATTTTCAATGGGAAAAAGAAGTCATTTCCCCAGGGTCTGCATATCTGCTCAGAGGTGGTATTTGGGCCTGTAAGGGCATGTGTCGGAACCCAAGATATTCCTCTCAGTGCCCTGAACCCCAGACAGGGGTCTGGGGAGCCCTGGCAGGAAGCCAAAACCACCTGGGGCTTTGATTTCAGCCCATGGAACAAATTACCAAGCTTATATGAGGAATCACAAGTCACAAAAGTTTAGACAACACAGTAGCAGTAGTCATAGGGTGAAAGGAGAAAATTTGGGATTTGGTACAGGGGGGTTTAAAACCCTAAGATGGAGGGATTGGGGCATGCCCTATCCTTCTTCCTTCTTCTTCCTAACGTCCATCTTTTATGTGATGCTGGCATTTTTAGATTGGTTCAGAGTAGAAAGTCACTGTCTAACATAGGTGTTAGGGATTGGTACACAATTGTAAATATCTAATACACAGTTTATAGTATAAAAGATAGCACCAGCCCCGTGGGAGGCAGTGCGCCTTGGACTGACCTGCTAACCAGATCTCGGCATGTCAGACAGAAAGTATTTTAGATAAGAAACAATAAATGTCACTGAGAACATGATCAGAAGACTCCTGACTCCTTCTTGGACAGCTGGGTTGGGAAAAGCGGCTTCCACCAACACCTGGAGTCATCTCCAGCAGAGAAGATACTGACAGTAGTATTTGAGAGAGCTGCTAGAGTACGTAGGAAAAAAATTAGGGAGGCTAAAGCTCAGTTTGAACTTCAGAAGGCAACTTTTGTAAAGGATAACAAAAAAATGTTTTTATAAATATATTAATGGTAAAAGGAAGAGTAAGTCAAACCTTTGTTCTTTATTAGATGTGGAAGGGAACTTAATAACTGCAGATGAAGAGAAGGCAGAGGTGCTTATTGCCTTCTTTGTCTCAGTTTTTAGTGAGAAGACTTGCCTTCAGGAATACTGTCCTCTTGGGTTGATTGATGATATCAGGGAGCAGAATGGTCCCCCCATTATCTAAAAGGAGGCAGTCAGGGAACTGCTGAGCCACTTGGATATTCATAAATCCATGGGACCAGATGGGATGCATCCCAGGGTGATGAGGGAGTTGGCAGATGAGCTTGCAAAGCCACTATCCATCATTTACCAGCAGTCCTGGTTCACTGGTAAGGTTCCAGATGACTGGAAGCTGGCCAATGTGACGCCCATTCATAAAAAGGCCTTCTTTTTAGGCCTTAAATTTTTTTAATACCTAAAAAAATTTAGGAAGGAGGATCCTGTTAATTATAAGCCAGTTAGCCTGACGTCTGTACCAGGTAAGGTCATGGAACAGTTTATATTTAGTGTCATCACATAGAACTTACAGGATGGCTAGGGTATCAGACCCAGCCAGCATAGGTTTAGGAGGGGTAGGTCATGTTTGACCAACCTGATCTCCTTTTATGATCAAGTGACCCGCCTGATGGATGCAGGAAAGGCTGTTGATGTTGTGTACCTGGACTTCATCAAGGCCTTTGACACTGTCTCCCACAGCATACTCCTAGAAAAGCTGGCAGCCCATGGCTTGGACAGGAGCACTGTTTGCTGGGTTACACATCTTTGGCTGGATGGCCAGGCCCAGAGATGGTAGTTAACGGTGCTGCATCCACCTGGTGGCCAGTCACCCGTGGTGTTCCTCAGGGGTCTGTGCTGGGACCAGCTCTGTTTAATATCTTTATTGATGACATGGATGAGGGGATTGAGTCTTTTACTAGTAAGTTTGCAGACAACACTAAGCTACGATTGTGTGTCGATCTGTTGGAGAGTTGGAGGGCTCTGCAGAGAGAATTGGAACGGTTGAATGGATGGGCAAAGTCTAACAGGATGAAGTTTAATAAATCCAAGTGCGGAGTCCTGCATTTTGGCCACAATAACCACCTGCAACATTATAACCTGGGGACGGTGTGGCTGGACAGTGCCCAGGAAGAAAGGGACTTGGGGGTACTGGTCAACAGTCGGCTGAACATGAGCCAGCAGTATGCCCTGGTGGCCAAGAAGGCCAATGGCATCCAAGCCTGTATCAGAAATAATGTGGCCAGCAGAACCAGGGAGGTCATCCTTCCCCTATACTTGGCACTGGTGAGGCCACACCTTAAGTACTGTGTCCCATTCTGGGCCCCTCAGTTTAGGAAGGGCATTGAGACACTTGAGCATGTCCAGAGGAGGGCAACGAGGCTGGTGAGGGGCTTGGAACACAAGCCCTATGAAGAACAACTGAGGGAGCTGGGGTTGTTTAGCCTGGAGAAAAGGAGACTCAGAGGCGACCTTATCACTCTCTACAACTTCCTGAAAGGTGATTGTAGTCAGGTGGGGGTTGGTCTCTTTCTCCAGGCAGCAACTGACAGAACCAGACAACACCATCTTAAGCTGCGTCAAGGGAAATATAGGCTGGATATTAGGAAAAAGTTTTTTACAGAAAGGGTGATGAAGTTGGTCTGCCCGGGAAGGTGGAGTCACCATCCCTGGATGTGTTTAAGAAAAGACTGGATGTGGCACTCAGTGCCATGGTTTAGTTGTGGTGTTAGGCCATGGGTTGGACTCAATGATCTTTAAGGTCTCTTCCAACCTAGTCATTCTGTGAATTCTGTGAAAAAAAGACAGAGTGCTGCTATAAGCAAAGCTCACTAGCCATGATGATATGGATAATTTGTCTCTATGTTCTGATATAAAAAGATATAAAATTGACTAAAAAGTGAGTATTCAGAAAGCAAAGGTCTGCAAAATAAAATGAAAATATTTTATATAAAAAAAAATCAGGTTATATTTAAACAATCATTTCAGAATGAAATAAAAATGGTGATTAAGGGATTAATGTATTTTGACCAGTTTTATTAGTTTAGCTAGTCAGTGATTCAAGTACTTCCAGAATTCTGGAAGGTATATAAGGCATCAGGTTGGCTTTAGACTTGCACTTTTCTTTTACAGTACCAGTGACATCATCCCCATTCAGTGCCCATGTGCACATAACTACCTGTATTTGGAAAGATGGGACCAGAAATAGGGTGCCCAGTCTCCTTCTGTTATACCACTAACCAAAAATTACTTTCAACTTATTCAGCTTAGAAAACAGATTTTTAAAATGTTTTTTCCTTCCTCTAGTGCATTAGGATTTAATTTCTATTTCCCTTTGGAGAGGAAATCTTACTCATCTTATTCTTACTAATGGACTGTACTTCACTGTTCATTTTTGCCCTTTCCAAGTTCAGAATGTTTGGTTATTTCTTTCACTTCTTAGTTACTGCCTTATTATTTCAAAGACTAGGATAATCTCCATCATAATCAGCTGCTTCAGTGTCTTGCTCTAAATGAATCACTTCCATGTTTTGTCATCATTAAGTGGCAAAATGCTTTAGTTCCTCCTCAGAAGAAAACTAAACTAATGCATGGAGTTGCAATTTGACAGCAGAAGGCTAGCCAGGGCAGTCTTTTGCACCACATCATACGGTCTTTAAAACTTTTCCTGTGAGTCTTATACTTGGTGTGGAGAGGAAGCTTTTGCCCTACTTATATATAGTATAATATTTGCCCTACTTATTTTTTCAAGATTCTGTCTGTTCAATAATAGCAAGTTTAAGAAAATACAGATACTAAAACATTTTCCATCAAACAAAAATTAATTTCTTTCCTATAACACCTGAAATGGGACTATCTTAGTAGCTTCTGTGACTATCGCAAAAGAATTCTTTACTGCTCCTGTACAAACAAGACATAGTTATTACAACTTGACTATCTGTCTTGGTTTGAAAGACAGGTATCTGCCAAGAAAGGTGGGTGTCCGATCGGCTGTCTGTCTCTGTCGGACACGCGTAGGGTGGTCCGCAGGCAGCCTGCGGTGAACAGATGAGTCTGGACTCTTCTTTTGATCTTTTTCTCAGGTTGTTTATTTTATCTTATCTAAAAAGTTCTTCTTCTGCCCAGCTGAGATCCGACCAGCAAGACAGCCACACGCACACTCCCCGCCCCTGGGGCGGTAGAACATTCTTATACTGATAATTACGTATATGATATTTACAATTTTTCTCCAATTCCCATCACCTTTGTTGAACAGTGCACCTTTAGCATAAACCAATCCAAAGTGCATACATCACACAGAAGATGGATGACAAGAAGAAGAAGAAGAACCACGAGGTCAGGCCTAAATCCTCCATCTTGTCTCCATCATACCCCCCTGCACCAGAA
>VZRH01000803.1:336871-351817 GCA_013397555.1 Urocynchramus pylzowi
CTACATTCCAGGACTTCTGAGCCCCCCAGGGGCTCTCCCTGGGACTCAGAGCATCCGAGGTGATGCACTGAGTTCCCACAGTGGGAACCTCCCTAGGAAAGAAAAATATTACTCTCTTCCCTCCAAATTATTTTAACTTTGAAATTAAGGGTCTTTCAGGCAAAGATATGGGAAAAGGGATAACAGTTCTTTACTAGTGTGTGTATATATATATATCTATATATATATATGTATATATATAACAAGATACACAAACAAGAACAATGGCAGCAACAACAAACAAAACCAGAAACCCATTAACAGCCTTCTTGGCCATCAAGCATGTTCCCCTTTGATGTAGTTATGATCATAGCCGGCAGGGGCACTGGTGGCTCCTAGCCAGGCAGGGCAGGTGCAATGATTCCCCCACCGTTGCAGCGGGCGCTGTGGCACGAGCTCAGCCACCTCTCCGCGTGGTAGCGGCAGTTCAGCTAGTGGGAGAGATAGAAAGTGGCTGCCTTTACAAACTCATGGGGGGCAGCTGGTCGTAGTGCCCCTCTGGATGGTGAAAAAGACAGCAGCAGGAACTTGAGAGCAGCAGGCTGGAACAGCACAGGTGACCAGACCACCGGAGATGGTGAACTGAAATGTAGCACTAAGCCCCAAATGGTGACAGAAGGAGAAGCAGTGGGGAGTCCCAGCTGGTGACACTCCCTCCAGAGGGGGTTGGGGTCCCAGGTTTCCCCCTGGGGCACCTGAATAGATGGTGAGGGTCCTTTCCAGTGAGGACGGGTGTTGATAAGATCTCAGTTCAACAGCTGCTCTTACAAGCAAAGGCTCACCCATGGTAAGGAGAAAAGCAGTCCAGGGCAAAACTTTACAGTGGCAGCAAATTCTTCCTGCAGCAGCAACAGCAGCCGGTCTCAGAAGCCGGTGCTGAGAGCAAGAGAGAGGGAGGAGCTGAGCCCAGCCCCTGACCCCCCAGCCAAAATCTTGTGGTATCTCTGCACTTCTCAAGAGAAAAACCCCCCAGATAAGAGGCTGCAGCCAGCTGCAGTCCTCCCCCCTCAATCTTGGCCACTTCTTTTGTCTCTCTTATGTGTCCTTGTTACCATCTCTTAGACAACAAATGGGAGAAAATTCCCTAAGAGAAAGAAAAAAAAAGTAAAAATCTTAACCTGCAACACTATTCAATACATAAAAAATGTGGTACTTTCACAGACAGGGGAAGGTATTAATTGTGGTGTTGCCAAGACTGCCAAGCTGTGTTTGCAAACAGAGGGGCCAAGGGCCAGCTCCACCTGCTTAGTAAAACCTCTTGACAATGTTGGGGATGGTATGATGCTATAATTTATGTTATAAAATAATTTGTGCTAAAAGAAATTAAAACCACAAGCATTTTGTGTACAGTGTCAGACAACTGTCTGACAGTTGTGCCAGTGTCAGACAACAAGCAGTGATAAGCTAGTTGATAAAAAGGAGATTCAAACACCATGAGGACACTGTCTCCAGAAGATGTATATTCTAAAGAATTTCTGTCTGACAAGACACCAGCAGGAGACATTTGATAGGTGTCATCAATAAGATAATATTCGACGCCAGAAGTTTATCTTAGAAGATTTTCACCTGACAGGATTTCAACAATTATTCACCAGTTCCGAGAAACGCGGCAGCAAGAAAGAAAAACTATGATAATATGCTAAAAAGAGACCTCTTCCAAAGCCCAAAAGACTGTATAAAAACAAACCTCTTAGAAACGATATTCGGAGACCCACAGGGACTTTTGGTGCAGTAGAGACCAAATCCTGGGTTCCCCCGACTCTGATCACCTGGCTCAGAGTTGAATTTCTTGTGGCTTTTTCCAAATTGATACTTTGATTGTTTAATTTCTTTAATTATTATTATTTATTTCTTTAATTATTAAATTGGAGTACTCATTTATAAATTGGAGTACTCATTTATAACAATGCTGCTCACAAAGGAACCAGGGAGAGCACAGTCATTTCTGTGTATCCCAAAACTAGGTTTTTGCTCAGTTCTTGCTTGTCCTCAATTGACCTATTTCTCTATTGTCACCATTATATCTTTTCTTGTTTCTGATGTGGTTAAATACCACTTTCTTTCTTCAAAGTGGGNCCCCCTGGGGCACCTTTACAAACTCATGGGGGGCAGCTGGTCGTAGTGCCCCTCTGGATGGTGAAAAAGACAGCAGCAGGAACTTGAGAGCAGCAGGCTGGAACAGCACAGGTGACCAGACCACCGGAGATGGTGAACTGAAATGTAGCACTAAGCCCCAAATGGTGACAGAAGGAGAAGCAGTGGGGAGTCCCAGCTGGTGACACTCCCTCCAGAGGGGGTTGGGGTCCCAGGTTTCCCCCTGGGGCACCTTTACAAACTCATGGGGGGCAGCTGGTCGTAGTGCCCCTCTGGATGGTGAAAAAGACAGCAGCAGGAACTTGAGAGCAGCAGGCTGGAACAGCACAGGTGACCAGACCACCGGAGATGGTGAACTGAAATGTAGCACTAAGCCCCAAATGGTGACAGAAGGAGAAGCAGTGGGGAGTCCCAGCTGGTGACACTCCCTCCAGAGGGGGTTGGGGTCCCAGGTTTCCCCCTGGGGCACCTTTACAAACTCATGGGGGGCAGCTGGTCGTAGTGCCCCTCTGGATGGTGAAAAAGACAGCAGCAGGAACTTGAGAGCAGCAGGCTGGAACAGCACAGGTGACCAGACCACCGGAGATGGTGAACTGAAATGTAGCACTAAGCCCCAAATGGTGACAGAAGGAGAAGCAGTGGGGAGTCCCAGCTGGTGACACTCCCTCCAGAGGGGGTTGGGGTCCCAGGTTTCCCCCTGGGGCACCTGAATAGATGGTGAGGGTCCTTTCCAGTGAGGACGGGTGTTGATAAGATCTCAGTTCAACAGCTGCTCTTACAAGCAAAGGCTCACCCATGGTAAGGAGAAAAGCAGTCCAGGGCAAAACTTTACAGTGGCAGCAAATTCTTCCTGCAGCAGCAACAGCAGCCGGTCTCAGAAGCCGGTGCTGAGAGCAAGAGAGAGGGAGGAGCTGAGCCCAGCCCCTGACCCCCCAGCCAAAATCTTGTGGTATCTCTGCACTTCTCAAGAGAAAAACCCCCCAGATAAGAGGCTGCAGCCAGCTGCAGTCCTCCCCCCTCAATCTTGGCCACTTCTTTTGTCTCTCTTATGTGTCCTTGTTACCATCTCTTAGACAACAAATGGGAGAAAATTCCCTAAGAGAAAGAAAAAAAAAGTAAAAATCTTAACCTGCAACACTATTCAATACATAAAAAATGTGGTACTTTCACAGACAGGGGAAGGTATTAATTGTGGTGTTGCCAAGACTGCCAAGCTGTGTTTGCAAACAGAGGGGCCAAGGGCCAGCTCCACCTGCTTAGTAAAACCTCTTGACAATGTTGGGGATGGTATGATGCTATAATTTATGTTATAAAATAATTTGTGCTAAAAGAAATTAAAACCACAAGCATTTTGTGTACAGTGTCAGACAACTGTCTGACAGTTGTGCCAGTGTCAGACAACAAGCAGTGATAAGCTAGTTGATAAAAAGGAGATTCAAACACCATGAGGACACTGTCTCCAGAAGATGTATATTCTAAAGAATTTCTGTCTGACAAGACACCAGCAGGAGACATTTGATAGGTGTCATCAATAAGATAATATTCGACGCCAGAAGTTTATCTTAGAAGATTTTCACCTGACAGGATTTCAACAATTATTCACCAGTTCCGAGAAACGCGGCAGCAAGAAAGAAAAACTATGATAATATGCTAAAAAGAGACCTCTTCCAAAGCCCAAAAGACTGTATAAAAACAAACCTCTTAGAAACGATATTCGGAGACCCACAGGGACTTTTGGTGCAGTAGAGACCAAATCCTGGGTTCCCCCGACTCTGATCACCTGGCTCAGAGTTGAATTTCTTGTGGCTTTTTCCAAATTGATACTTTGATTGTTTAATTTCTTTAATTATTATTATTTATTTCTTTAATTATTAAATTGGAGTACTCATTTATAAATTGGAGTACTCATTTATAACAATGCTGCTCACAAAGGAACCAGGGAGAGCACAGTCATTTCTGTGTATCCCAAAACTAGGTTTTTGCTCAGTTCTTGCTTGTCCTCAATTGACCTATTTCTCTATTGTCACCATTATATCTTTTCTTGTTTCTGATGTGGTTAAATACCACTTTCTTTCTTCAAAGTGGGGTTGTCAAAACAGTACAAATGTCATATTCATCTAACAAACACACTTTTTTTTCCCTTAGATTTCTTCTTGAGCCCTAATCTTTTCTCTGTACATTTCCCTTCATATTTTGATTTTGTTTGCTTTCTGTAGGCTTTTACTTTTCAGTCACACTTCATGTATTTGGCAGAGTTCTTTGGTTTTTACTGCCAAATATCTTCACAGTGCTCTTTCACTAAGTTTAATCCAAATAAAATTCATTACTTTGAGAAACTTAATTTTTGTCTTTTATTTTTCTTATTGTACTCAACTATAGAATCTTTGGGGTAAGGAGCATGTGAGAGTTGGATTTATGCACAATTAATGTATGGGCCTTGCTAAGCTATATGCAATATTGCTGCTTAGTCTAGTCTGCTCTAAGAGATGGCTCATTGTGTTGTGAGAGATTACTTGAGCAGACAGAGTAGAAATTTCTCTTGTTGTGAAGATGCTGTTTGTCTTTTCAGAGGCACTATAAACTATCACCAATATCAGACCCACAGAGGAGGATGGTCACAGGTGAATGGGAAGAGCAAAACCTCTTTGCCAAATGGTTAGGCTTCTCAACAAAGAATGGTTGACATTAGCAAAAATGCTTTTCTTATTTTTTTTTCTGCAAGTGAGATGCCACTGATAATTTGGCAAAGCTAATAACAATTATATTATATATATATTATATAAATAGATGTAATACAATTATATATAATAATATATGTTATATAATTGTGTATATATAGAATATATTATATATATTATATACTATATAATATAAACAATTATATACTATATATATAGTATATATACTATAACAATTATATTGTTATTTGACAAAGCTAATAACAAATAATGTAAAATGTCAAGATTTGAGGAAAACTGAGTTAAAATGAAAGTATTCTGGAGAGAACATATGAGGTTAGCCCTCTAATTATCTTAAGAGGATCCTGTTATTTACTGAGACCATTTAACCTTTAAAGCATAGTGCTAAACAACATTTCTATGTAAATTCCTTCACTGTAGTTGGCCAGGTGAAAAAACTCTTGCATTGATTTCTCTGGAAACAGTGGCACACTGGCTTTCCCCAAAGCATCTGAAAGTCTAGCTTATGTTGTACATTGAGATACTGCTGTCAATATTTACAACACTCATTGCTCAGTAAATGTGGGCCATGTGGGAACTACTTTGGATTCATTGTTTAGCAGCAGACTATTGAGCTATTTAATTTTATAATAAAATAAATTTTATTTCCTATGAAAGGCAAACCCACAAAGCCAAAAACTCTACACATGAAGAAGCCAATTGTGACCTTTTTGAAATGATGCTGTCTAAGCAATGTCCTGTGATTAAATCTGGCTTTCTGTGTAAGTATCAGTTAAATTACCAGGCTGCAGCATATTTTAAAACTTGTGGTAGGATCTCAAACAATAGAATAAGCACATGTAAGTTTCTCCTGTGTTATGTACTGATGATAATACATCTAATATGAGAAATTATATATGACATGCATATCCTATATACATATCTTGTTTGCATATGAGAACAGCTGTCCTGGGTAACCCCAAATGTTACTGTAGTCCATATCTATCTGTGCCCAAAATTGTTACTGCCTTTTTAAGACCTGGTGCCATGAGCAGAAATGGGACCAAGGCTTTGCTGCGGTCCCATTAATAAGTCAGAGTCGCCCAAGCAGAGTTGTCTTGGCTTTTTGCCTTTCCTTGTCACTCTTGCTGAGAAGCTGAGACAGCGGGGGTAGACGGTGCCCTAAGTGTTCTTTTATAGTAGCAACAGTAGCAACTTAAGAAACTGCATTTCACAATCAAAAAGTGTTTCAGAGTGAAATCTGCAGCACCTGTAGGCAGTGCAAAGCAATAGCCTGTCCAGGACCAAGCCACTGCATGTTGGTGGGGAGAGTCTCTTTTCTTCCCTCCTCCCATCAGAGAAGGGACTTGAGGCATCAGCACCAACACTGGTGAAGTCCTGTGGTGTGTTCAGAGGTTTTTTTTCAGAAACAGGACGGGACTGCTGGGGTACGATCCTTGAGCTTTTATTGTAGCATCAGCCTTGTTATAGATGGATAATAAGATAATTTGCTCTCGCAATTAAGGGATGAATACTGTGTGACTATTAAGAGATTTATTGATGTATAAATATGTTATTCTAGTCTGTTGTTTAGATGTCCTCTGTTTTGCCCATATTGTTACCATCAGACAGCCTGAGTCATCTAGGACAGGTAGAAAGAAGGTGGGTACAAAAACTTGTTGCTTGGGGGGGGGGGGGGGGGGGGGGGGGGGGGGGCTGGAGAGCGCTGGTGAGGGGCTGAGAGGTGTCTACGGCCATGCCGCCCTGAGGGCGCCCGATCTCGCATGATCTCGGAAGCTAAGCAGGGTCGGGCCCGGTTAGTACTTGGATGGGAGACCGCCTGGGAATACCGGGTGCTGTAGGCTTCCCTNCCCAACACCCCCCCAACACCCCAGGGTATAAATTGCAAACATCCACCTTAAAGATGAGCCAGCTACATGGTAGGCAGCCATGAGGGAAGCTCCTAAGGCTTTCCTCATGTTTTTCATGTTAACTAAATAAGGAAGTGTTTTTCCTTATTAAACCCTTTTGTTATAATTTTTGTTAAAGTTTAATGACCCTTTTAAAATTTTAAAAAGTGGTCAGTTGTTTCTTGCAGCCTCATTACATGGCTGAGACAATAGAAAGATGGCAAAACCTCACATATAGCCAGCAGCAGCCAAAGACTTCTTTGTTACAGAGCATTTAAAAAACTTTCTAGCCAGTAGCATATTGCTAAAACTTATAATTGTTTTAGCCAATTACTGAAAGTACATGTACACCTGCTTCACACAATGCTTGCTTGTCTTCTTTCTATAAACAATATACAATACACGATTATTTGCTTAAAACCTTCTACTATCTTGCTAAGCATATTTTCCTGCAGTCTTCAGGTCTATCTTAGCCAAACCTAAACCTCAAGCTAGTTATACAATTGTAACTTTTTCTACCTTGAGGCTTTGCAGCTGCAGCTAGCTCTGAGTTTTCTGGTTTTTCTGTTTCTAAGGCCTGCTTTTACAGCTTTCTGAAAATCTTCTTACCAGAGGGGATCTGAGGCAATGTACCTCTCACTGATGGAGGATTAAACAGAAAGGCGTCTGTAAGTAATGGAAAGTTTGGCGTTGGATACCATCAAATATGATGTTATTACTTATCAGGAGGACAATCTATCGGAGTCGAGTAGAGACCCAATTTTTAAAAGGACTCTGAAACTGGGATTTGAGCTCTTTTCAAAATTTATTTTGATGAGAACAGTAGTTCTTAAAAAGAATGCATGCAGATGGGGTTTGGAACTAGATGGTCTTTAAGGTCCCTTCTACTGTATTCTATGACTCTATAGTTAGGCACCAGATCAGAGATTTATGGAGAAAAGCCACTGAAAGAAGTAAATAATTTCTTAATTTAAAATGCTTGACAAAATTATGTCAATGTTTGGAGGAAATGAAAACTTTAAAAGATTTGAGTGAGTTGGATCCATATAAATGAGTAGTGGGAAGTTTATTTGCAGAACAAAACCCCCAAACTGCAAATCCAAAAAAGCATCCCTTAAGCCCAAAGAAAAGCTAATAAAAAGGTAAAATTTCACTTAAACAAAATCCCAGATTTAATCACGATTTCAGTGGTTTCAAAAGCTCTTTTAATTTTTCTGTTACAAAGCTTCAACTTAGAGGAGTGTTATCTATCCTTTTTTAGAATAACTGAATAATAGTAATAACTCTCCTTACACATGAGTACTATTTGAACTCAAATAAAAAGGAATTTTCACTCATTTGGAAGCCGTGGGAAATATTGATTTGTTCTAATGTGCAAAAGGTACAATAGCATGAGATCTTTTGACATATATACACAAGGCAGCAACGCTCTGGAGGAGGAGACCTGTCACATTTAATGATACTCTTGTGATAAATGAATGTGATTCGTGCTAACAATTATAACTATATCTATATTTTAGAAAATATTTGTTAAAAAATAATAGAGGGAAAGGATATGTAATTAGTATCACAAAACAGATCTTTTCAGATGTTCAGGAGAAAATAGGATGCAGGATGTAGCTTGAGATAAGTAACATCCCAAAAACAG
Organism: Urocynchramus pylzowi; assembly: GCA_013397555.1. Classification (NCBI taxonomy): domain Eukaryota; kingdom Metazoa; phylum Chordata; class Aves; order Passeriformes; family Fringillidae; genus Urocynchramus; species Urocynchramus pylzowi. The sequence continues at coordinate 345,241 of VZRH01000803.1, forward strand.
AATAGGCCTCGGGATAATTAGAGAATTGGCCTTGAAATGGACAAAACTGAAATGATTCCAGGTATCTGTGAAATAATAAGACTTATTTTTGGAATATAATGCTGGCTTCTATAACACAAGACTTGGGGTGCATGTGCAGCCTGTGGGGTTGTTCAAAGGACAGTGACAATGAGGAGAAGCCTTGGTCAGATGTGACCACCAAAGAGCCAAAAGACCCCTTAGCAACAACGTCAGCATGTGCTGTGTAGTATAGTGACGTAGATTTCAAGAATTGAAAATAGGAGGAGATTTATGGGGAAATATTGATGAATATGTGTTAGCATACAGTATATAAGTTGTGTTTGGATCTTTTTGCCTTTTGTACACGAGGCAGGGTGGGAAGCCCTCCCTGTACCCTGGGCGGGTTTTGCTTATGCTTTATCCGAACCACTGCCAAGTTTCTTTTTGTAACTACTGAATTATATTAAAGTGTATTATTTTAGCTCCATTAAAACTGCTGACCTCAATTAAAAATACTGCTAAATTTTAAGTTTGTGGTTTATTGAATTGGACATATGAGACCTCATTCATAACACCTAGCAACCACAGCAGCAACCATGTTGACCTCTTCTACATCACTAACGATCACCCGTAAGTCTGCTGGGGCTGGGAGAATAATACCAGAAGCCCACGGTCCCCTGATCCATTTAATCCTAGAACTTGCCGAACCATTGTTATAAATGATAAAGCCAGATTAATAATTAATAAAAATATTTTTATTTCGCGACCAAAATTCAGTCTTTAATAGCCACAATCAAAGGGCCAGTGTTGAGCCCGGGATTGGCGCTGGGTGAACACAGATTCGAACTCTACCACTTTGAATCCCCTCTGTTCACGGATGATGTCTCTGCCAGGCTAGTTTTATACTTTTTTTTTCACCTGGGGCAGAGTTTCTTCTATTCTTCTCATTGTTTCACATATTAATATAGCTTCCTTTTCTCTGTGCTGGGCTGGACAAAACCGTTTCTGGGAAGTCATGAATGCTGATGTCGAGTTACTGGAACCTGGTATTGAGATGCACACCCTTGACGACTCTGACTATCTTGATCATAGTTACTTATTGGGTATTCATCACTTGGGCGTTGTTGGGCTGTCCTGGGAAAAAACATCCCCCCCCCCCCCCAGACACGTTTTTTGTTTGCTAATTAGGTTGCTGCCGTCTGTGATTTCACAGTCATGAAGCAATCTCTTTCCCTGGCTGCAGCTTGTGGTTTTAAATCTTTAAGAGTTTTTCATACAAACACAACTTATTTTATGTATATTTTATACAAGTACTAATTATTCCTGTTAGAAATGAGAAGCTTGACTCAGCCAATATATCAAGCAGTAATTCAATTTATTAATTAATATGGTAAAATATGAGCAAAAACAGCACTGGGTACAGTGGTGGGGGTTTCCCCTCCAACTGCACACTGATTGTTGGGCTTGCTGGTATTTATTGATCATATTAATGCATATTCATAAGCTTTCTCAACAGTTTCTATTCCAAATTTTTACATCACAATTCTATACTTCAAGATCATAAATCTATGATGATGATTGCTTGGTTCCTTTCCAATTTCTATACTCTATTGTGATCTCTTCCAGTCTTCAATATCCCAGGATGTGTATCCCAGATGGTGAGGTCCAGCTTCCAGATATGGAGTCCAGCTTAGGACCATTAATCTATGATAGTGATGTCCAGCTTCCCTTCTAGAAGTCATCAATCAGCGACATTGATATCCATCTTCCTTTTTCAGAATGTTTTCCCTGTTTCATTAGGAGCTTAGGATAGATTCACTTCCCTCTTTTGTTCAAATCCTTTATACATTCTAAAGCTACAGCTTAAAAATCCTTAATACAAAGCAACATTCTAAAGCTATAATTCAAAGGTTTTTATTACAAAACAGCTTAAGAGTTAAAAAAAGTTAATTGCAAGCAAAAGATTGATTCAAGGGCCTTCTTCCATGTTTTACCTTCCTTGGTTGTTTATTAGAAGTCATGTTTATAACTGTCCCATGGCCGTGTTCCACACATTTCATAATTACGGTGACATAGGTTATTTTTATTTACCTGACATGAAACATAACTTTGTATTTCACATTCCATAACCTGTATTATACCATGTTGCATCAGCAGGAGCCGTGTAGTGGTGGGTGGTTGAGGAGGGGGGGTTCCTAATGTGGTTCCCCCTCCGCCTATCCTCTACAAAAGCGGAGCTGCCATGACAGAGGTGGCAGAGGGGGGTGCGGGCAGCCATGGGGACCTGCGGAGCTGAGCGAGGCTGGGGCAGAAGCAACAGGAAGCGTTGCTGCGGGAACTGCTGCAGTGAGAGCCCAGTACTCAGCGCGTGGTGGCAATCACATGGCTGCATCGCAGGACAGCAGTCAGCGGTAAGCCACTTTCTCAGCAGGTCTGGCAAGACGCCTGCAGCTTTCTGCTTGTGGGCAGTGAAGAAATGACCCAAGGAGCCGAACAGCCTCAGCAGGGGTAGCACTGGCAAAAACAGCGCAGCATTCCTGGCCCCCCACGCGGGGAAAGCCCTATGAGCCTCTCCTAGGGCCTCCTCCAAACCCCACTGCTCCCAGAACAGGCCACCGCAGCCACCACAATCTGCCACGGTCCATTCACCCGTGGCAATCAAAGTGTTCAGCATGCACAAAAAGCCCAAAAAGACTAACCACAAAATTAAGAAGCACTAAAAACTCCTTTAGTAATGTTTTCAATAATCAGACACAACAAATAGCTGCTATAAAACAAGCACTCATTCTAATATTAGTTTCTGTGTATGCCTTCAACAACTGCACTGTATAGACAAGTGATACCTCGTATATATTTGCCATAACATCAGTATCATTCCTAGTCTGCCACCCTAAAAATTCTAAAAATGCATAAATTCTGTTAAACATGCTGTCTTTAAAATATGTACTATATTTAATAACCTAAAAGTTTCCATAAACTCCACAGCTTTAAATTAAGTGTTTCATTAACAAGCTTCAGTTACAGAGTTTTCTAACTAAAGATTTAACGCCTGTCATCATTTTCTAGCTAAAATATAATTTTCAACTCATACCAACTTCTGTGAAAATCAGTAACAAGTTTCTAAATATAGCAAGTCTGTCACGACTATCACTAAAATACTAACTTACAAATTTTCTTATCTTTAAACCAAAATATAACCATAATTTCAATGTTAAATTTTTATAACTAAGTATACAAAAGTAATAACAAGAATTTATAATTAACAAAGTAGTTTGTCTTGCAGCCTTAAAGTCATGTCTTTATACCTTATCCTGCAAGAAACATATTAATTAAAAGTATATCATCATTCCAAAAACATGTTTAAATTAACTAAATTTGTTGATTAGTCCATGTCTACTGGAAATTCTCACCTTCCTTTTTTATTTTCTTTATTTTTATTTTTATTAATTAACTCTTGTTCAATTTCAAAACTCTTTTCAAAAAGAAAAGAATTCATTGTTGATGCCACTGCCATTGAGCAGTAATGGTAAGTATAGTAATAATACATTTGCAAAATTTTAAGTAACAACTAACAAAGTTAAATTGCCTAATGCACACAGAAATCCAGCCATAAGATATTATTTAATGTTAATTGTGTACATTTCTTTGATTATTCATAATTTGTTTATGTTGAAGAACTTTTTCAGTAAATATTAATAAAAGTTTGTTTTTAAAATTTGTTAAGGAAAACTTCCCAACCAAGTCCCTGGCCCTGATGAATCCCTGGATTGTAAAATCCCTGGATTGATTTGGCTGGTAAAGGAAGAATGCCATAAATCCCAAGTGTTTCTATCCTAAAAAGATTAGCCTTATAAAAGCTGAGCCCTCTTTTCGAGCTAAACTGGGAAGCCTTGTTCCAGTAAAGACAATCCAGGTCTAGTTATGACAGACCCTAGGTGAAAATGAACATTTAAATAGTTGTAAGTAATTTTGTTTAATAGTGTTTATTGTGTTGTTAAATATATTCTCTTAATGTTCATAATAAAATACTTATTTTATGTGTGCATATTTTCTTACTGCTATAATTGTTAAAACAAAGAAAGGGGGAGAAGTGTGAGAATGTACTCCCCACTCAAAAGTCTTGGGTGGTCTCATGTTCCCATGTTTTTCTCATATTTTTTAATCAGTTCACAACATTACCTAGCAAGCCAACAGCTTTGTCAGAAACAGAAAATTAACAATGGTGGGACAGTCTGCCCATCACCCTACTCAAACTTCAAGACTCAAACATTTGAAAGACATCAATAGTAGAAATATGTGTGTTTTTAATTGAAATTATTTTAATTGTTTATGGTTTTTAGTGTTAAGTTGTAACTTTGTAACTTCTAAGCAAATAGCCTGTGGCATCCTAGCATGAAAGATTGTGATATTGGTAGTTTTTGCCTAACAGCTCCTAGATGTTAGTGCTACAGCTCCAGTGATACAGGAGACACATTACTAAGTTTGCCAAATCGAGTAGAAAGCCTCATTCAAATTAGACTCATACTGTCTTTGTTGTCCTATCTGCAAGGCGCCTGCAGGAAGGATAACAAAGAACATTTTGAATTTTTAATAAAACAGAAAAGGAGGAGTTGTCACAGCTGGTCTGCAGCTGGGCAAGATAAATCTAGCCATATCATAAATCCTATTTGGCTCGCCTAGTTCAGAAATACTCAAGTCTCTGAGTGAGCAATCATAGGATAGATTTAAACTCAAACAGAAACTTCAGCCAATCATGTTCAGTCCAGAATGCAGAGATATCACTGGTCAAGGAGCTGGGCAGTGCTGACCAATCCTCGGCCAATCCATTGTCTACACCCAGGAGTTTTGAACTCCCTATTTAAGAAAGCTCTGAACAATAAAATACACTGTTGTTGTATGATCTTGGTGACTCAAGTCATGAATCTGTCTCCAACCTATGACCGCACATAACAATCCAAGATAACTCCAAGAGGACTACAGCCACCCTGATGAACAGGGTGTCAAGTTGTATTCTCACTTTGTCTGTTATTATTGCATTTATTTTAATTTTCCTATGAAATTGTATTTCTGACTTGGGATCTCCCACTGGTTTGCTTTCAAACTAGTACAAGTAGGAAAAAGAGAATTCCCCAAATGGCTGGGTTACTGCTCACAACAGACATTTGGTAAGATGAACAACTTTCCTATGAAACTTACAATAGAAAAAAAATACTTTTTTGTTTTAGAGTTTGTGGTTTACTTTGAGCATTGTTGTTGCTTTATAATTCCAGATTTTTTTTCTTTCCACAGACTTTACTTCTGTACAATAAATTGTATTATTCTAAAAAGTGATTCATTGTTGGTTCTCTCTATATTATTTTTTAAGTCTAAATATGGGTGTTTCCTGAATCTTTGATGGTCTTTGGTTATGTAGAAAACTGACTGAATCAAAATCTTGGAGAACAGTGAGGGGGAAATGAATATGTTGAATCTAAGAATATAAGTATGTACAATCTGCTTCAAATCTATCTGCTTAAAAGCAAGGAGGTTAGTTTTGGTCGCCCAAACTGAAAAAGAGAGCTGTTTCTTTGAATCAGTGGCTTAGAATGCAGCTAGATCACTGATACACAGTGTTTAATCATCCAAACCAATGATAAAATTATCATAAATTTTATTAAAAACATGTGAGGTTCTATGATATGTAGGATGAGAGTCCTTTTCCTATTTCTCCTTTATTTTAGCTGATCCTTCCTCCTGACCTAAAGGCTGATGCAAATCCCTTGACCCTTCAAATGCAGAGAGAGTTCCTGCTGATTGAGTAACAGTGGTGCCTGTGCAGTCCTAGTTTCTTTCTTAAAAAAAAGTGTTCACAGTATTTTCCTTCCTTTTTCACTCAGCTGGCATGGTTGGATGTTTATTTAGACCCAGCAGCACTGGGTTTTTAATTCAGCAAAACACTTGAACATTAAACAATTTGTTAAGCTTATAAAATAAAACACAGGCTTATGTGATCTTGACATCTCGAGAAATTGAAAATGAATTTTGAAGATAATTTAAGATTAATTAAATTTAGGAGTGTTTAATCCCCTAGTGACATATGTATGGTGCTGGTCATGATAAATTTCTCCTTTCTACAGAAACATAACAACACTTATCATTATGCTCTCTCTTCCTCCAAAAAAATACCTACTTGATATTTCCTTTTGCTTTGTCATGCCTTCTCAGATACCCTCACAAAACTAGCTTTCTTGCCCACTGCCCTTCTTTTTCCCCTAATATGTGTACATAGATCACATGATTTTGCTAGTGCTGCCTGTGACAGACCTTACAAGTTCAATTTATCTGTGCTTTAACTATCAGGCAATATTTCTTTCTGAACTAAAGGATTCCTGGATTTTTATAAAACTTTTTTTTATTCTTAAGAGTTCTTTGCAATTAAACCAAAATTTCTGTTCTTGTAAATAAATAGTGAGATGATTGGCTCTCACAATTAAGGAATGAATATTGTGTGTATATTAAGAGAAGCTTCATTGATGTATTGTTATGTTATTGTGGTTTGTTGTTTAGATGTTCTCTGTTCTCCCCATAGTCCCCTTCC
>VZRH01000803.1:351897-389763 GCA_013397555.1 Urocynchramus pylzowi
ACACCAGACTGGGTGGCAGCCTAGAGCCTGGGTTGTCTAGAACAGGTAGAAAGAAGGCGTGTCCATATTCCCCTTGCTGTTGGGACTGGAAAAGCTTGTTGCCTGGGGGGGGTGTGGCATGACACTCCAATCAAGTTGCAAGAAAGTAGCCTCCACCAATAAACAACAAAGAAGAATCGATTGACAGATGTTGGGAGGGGCCAGGGTTGCCTGATGCAACTCCCAGGGGTATTAAAGGCAGAAGAGCCATTTTGTGGGTGCGCTACTTGGCTGGCAGCCATGGTTGGGGGGGGAAGGGGGATGGCGGTGCGGTGTCCTGGTGCAGTGGCCCAGTGCTGTAATTTTTCCTTATTTAGTCCTTTTGTTGTAATTTTTGTTAAGGTTTAATAAACCTTTAATATTTTAAAAGGTGAGTGGTTGCTTCTCACACTGTTCCTTGTGCATTTTCCTTTCTTCAATTATCCCAAATAATGTAGATGTGAAATATTCTAGAGAGTCAACTGCCACTATGGTTTATCAGAGCTGTTTAAAATCTAGGGAGAAAAAATTGGACAATGCCAGAGCTAACTAAATTTAGCTAACTGAAGGGAATAGGCAGTCTCATTCATTCCTGGCCTGTTTCATTTCCTAGCATATACATAAAACTAAGCAAAGAAGTCTTTATGGTGATAGGGTAAAATGAAGTTTATCTCAAAGTCTTTGAGATGTCTACTTACTCTTAGCCAACAAGCACGTTTTCTTGTAAGGACTTCTTCAGACCTCAGGAGTTTGCTATGACAAGGATGACCAACTGTCTTTGTTCTTCATCTGCTAAGGAAGGTGGGAGCCTCCCTTGGAATGGAAAATGTGATCCCCCTCCCTCCAAATTATTATACTTTTGAAATTAAGGGGCTCTCAGGCAAAGATATGAGAACAGGAATAACAGTTCTTTACTAGTATGTATAATAAAGCAACTAAACAGCAACAACTACAGCATTAACAACAAAAAAGAACTAGGAACCCCATGACAGCCTTCTCAGCCGAGATGGTGTTAGAAATGAGAAGCTTGACTCAGCCAATATATCAAGCAGTATTTCAATTTATTAATTAATATGGTAAAGTATGAGCAAAACCAGCGCTGGCTACAATGGTGAGTGTTTCTCTGCCAACTGCACACTGATTACTGGGCTTGCTGGTATTTATTGATCATATTCATGCATGTTATAAATGAAATTTGCGGGAGCCAATTTTCATTAAAAAATTGAAAAATAGAATTTATTTATCAATCATTTACAATCTGATAGCCAACCGACCGAGAGACAGCACCGAGCCCGGGCTCAGAACTGGGTGAACACAAAGCCTGTCCTCTATCGCACCAAGCCCTCCCCGTTCACAACTGCAGCATGGGAGTTGGTTTTTATACTCTTTTTCTACCCCCAGGCACAGTTCTTTGTCTTCCTTCAGTGTCTTTCTATATTCATGTTGGTTTCTTTCAGCGTCTTTCTATATTCCTGTTGGTTTCTTTCAGTGTTTCCTGCCGCACAAAACCTCAGAAACGATGGATGGTATCTCTTGGTTACTGAAACCTGGGCATTCAGTTCGGATTGTCTGCATGACATATCTTTATCACCCATCATCACCAGGTGCTTCTCAGACAGACTGGTGGTGATGAGCGTTCTCCTGTACTTGGCTAGATCTTGTTAAAATGTTAATGTGATTCCCTCCACCATTCACTGCTTTTCCGTTACAGTACATATGAGTCTGGGTCTTGGCTTGTTGGTATGTTAATGCCGTTTCCTCTACCCGTCACAGCCTTTCTGTTACGGTACATACTAGTCTGGGTTCGGTTTGTTCATATATTAATAGTGTCTCCCCCACCCGTGGCTGCTCCGTCATTGCATGTGTTGCAGCAGCCTACTGGCATGTTAATGTCATTTCCTCACCAGCTGCAGGTTTCGGGTGTGGTGTGTGATAGCCGAAGTCCCCGGTCTGTTCGTATGTAATTGTAAATGCTCCTTTTGGCTGAATTCCTTTTCTGCGGTTCATTTCACCTAACCTTTGTATAACAAAACTACATACTATTTGTAATATTAAGACATATACTTTAAATGAATTATTTGATCAGCATGAATTATCAATTATCCATAACAATGCATATTCATAAGCTTTCTCAGCAATTTCTATTCCCAAACTTTCTCAGTAGTTTCTATTCCCAATTTTATCAACAGTTTCTATTCCCAATTTTTACATCACAATTCTATACTTTAGGATCGTAAATCTATGATGGTGATGTTTGGTTCCTTTCCAATTTCTATACTCTACTGTGATCTATTCCAGGCTTCAATATCTCAGGATGTGTATCCCAGATGGTGGGGGTCCAGCTTCTAGATGTGGGGTCCAGCTTCTATTCTCTAGGACCATTAAACTATGATAGTGATGTCAAGCTTCTCATTTCTAACAATGGGAAGGGATGGAAGGGAGGCTTTGCTTCACAAAAAAAACCCGGAGGCGGTCAATCCTGGTGCCCCAGCAGGACTCTTGGAAGCAGCAAGCTGGGCCAATCAGGAATGAGTAAAAATCCTGGGGTGTTAGACAAGATGTATCAGAAGCTCCAGAGCTGTGGCTGGAACCGCGGGATGTCTTGGCAGGCAGGGGGTGCAGGGCTACAATGCAGTGAAAACTCGGAGCAGTGCTGAAGAAGCAGCAGGAGCAGGACAGCGGCAGACTGGTTCCCTGCAGGACAGGGAGGGGCGAGTTGAAGATAGCGGGCAGCCAAGCAGATAGGGATAGGTCCCTCTTCTAGTGAGGTAGGATTTTAATAAGGTCCCAGTCCAACAGTTGCTCTTACAGCAAAGGTTCACCCACAGAAAGGATGAAACAGTACAGGGCGGGGCTCCAGCAGTCACAGTGAATTCTCCTTACAGTAAACAACAGCTTGACAGTTCTCCAATGCCGAGCAAGAGAGCTAGCAGTTCCCAAGCCCCGACTTTTGCCTGCCCAATTCTTCAGGTATCCCTGCCACTCACCCCTGAGCTTGGCCACTTCTTTTGTTTTTCTTAAGTACACAGTTGTTAGTGTATCCTAGCAACTAATGGGAAAGAAATTCTATAAGTAAATAGGAACAAAAGGAAAGAAACCTAACCCCCAATACCACCTTAAATCATGATGATCGGGATGTGGTTGTCTGGTATGTCTGAACTGGCTTTTGAAAACAGAAGTCATTGCCAAACCTTGTGTGATGACCAGCTTTGAGCATGACTTGCTCCCTGAGAATGCTGCTGATAATCCACGCATTGGATTAACATTGTCATGCTGCTGTACTTGGTTCGTAGATTTTCCCATTGATCCTCATGCAGGTCATGGATCCCCTTTATAACACTTCTTTGACCCCACTTTTCTGGATTCCAACTTCAGCCAGCTGGTAATATAAGGAGAGGTGATTATATCACCTCTATCAGAGGAGAGATATCGAGATAACTTTCTGTTTTCTGAACCAGTTTTCAACCCTGTGATCTTTAAGAAAAAGTACTTATGTCCTAGATCCCTATCAAAGTCACTAAAGCTAGGATAGCTCTGTTACTTCTTGGGCACTTAGGTTTTACTAGTAATCTTAATTGTACCTTTACTGCCTGTGTATGAGTATAAGCAGTTTCAGTACCAAGAGTTTATGTTCTGAAAAACTTTAATGTGTTTGTTTTCACAAAATGCAGCAGATAATCTATATGTGAGAGTACATGTATGAATGTATTCACACGGTTGTTATTCATATTTGTGAAAACCACCAATCACTTGTTTTAAAAATTTTAGAAAGTTTAATAGTAATAAAATGGTTATAAAAATAGTAATACAAATTAGAGCAATAAGAATTTAGACAATCAGAGTTAGGACAATATAGGACAATAAAACCAAATAATTACAAGCATTCGGTTGCCTCCCAGAGTAATTAAAGCACTGAAAGCACACAGAGGATTAACAAAGGATTAACCCTTAAAAGCAATAGCCTGTTGCATATTTATATATCTCATACATGATGCACAAATTCTTTTCAAATAAAGGGTTTTCTCTGATTATTATCAACTTTTCCTCCTTAATCCTGTTGGCGCCTCCAGGATGAAAATGAGGTGGAAGAATGTCTTTTCCGAAAGTAGGCAATAACTCTTTTTAGGTGTCTTGCTGCTGCCATCTCTGTGCAAAGAACCTCTTGATTATCTCATAGCTAGTTAAAGAAATAGCTTACACTGCATAGCTTTCATTTTAACACTATATCATAACTCCAAACTATATTCACCACATTACTTAAAAAAATTAATACAGCATTACTTTCTAGTATATATTATTCATTTCAATATTTGCGAAAAGCCAATATTACAATACACATTTTTCACATATCTCAAGTTACTTGTGAACCCCAGAATGTATTTTAACACGTGGTTAAACTGGTGGTGTATTAATTTCAAATAATGCAGCATTAAGCATTAAATCACGATGATGGTGGATCTATGGCATACCACAGAGCTGCTCCTTTTCTTAAGTCATGTCCTGGTTTAGGACAGATTTGGGAGGAAAATTCCAAAGGGGTCCCTCTAGAAAGGAGATCCAAGCAGACCCTCCCCCAACTGGTTCGGGGAAAGATTTCCTTGGAGAAAAGTGGAAAAAAATCTATTTAACAAGCAAAGTATTCACAAGCATAACAATGATTAATATTAAATGATAAAACCTCTTGCTGTTCTGAAGAGATGGCAAATTCAGAAAGTCCTTGTTGTGGGGTGTACCTNCCAAATAATTACAAGCATTCGGTTGCCTCCCAGAGTAATTAAAGCACTGAAAGCACACAGAGGATTAACAAAGGATTAACCCTTAAAAGCAATAGCCTGTTGCATATTTATATATCTCATACATGATGCACAAATTCTTTTCAAATAAAGGGTTTTCTCTGATTATTATCAACTTTTCCTCCTTAATCCTGTTGGCGCCTCCAGGATGAAAATGAGGTGGAAGAATGTCTTTTCCGAAAGTAGGCAATAACTCTTTTTAGGTGTCTTGCTGCTGCCATCTCTGTGCAAAGAACCTCTTGATTATCTCATAGCTAGTTAAAGAAATAGCTTACACTGCATAGCTTTCATTTTAACACTATATCATAACTCCAAACTATATTCACCACATTACTTAAAAAAATTAATACAGCATTACTTTCTAGTATATATTATTCATTTCAATATTTGCGAAAAGCCAATATTACAATACACATTTTTCACATATCTCAAGTTACTTGTGAACCCCAGAATGTATTTTAACACGTGGTTAAACTGGTGGTGTATTAATTTCAAATAATGCAGCATTAAGCATTAAATCACGATGATGGTGGATCTATGGCATACCACAGAGCTGCTCCTTTTCTTAAGTCATGTCCTGGTTTAGGACAGATTTGGGAGGAAAATTCCAAAGGGGTCCCTCTAGAAAGGAGATCCAAGCAGACCCTCCCCCAACTGGTTCGGGGAAAGATTTCCTTGGAGAAAAGTGGAAAAAAATCTATTTAACAAGCAAAGTATTCACAAGCATAACAATGATTAATATTAAATGATAAAACCTCTTGCTGTTCTGAAGAGATGGCAAATTCAGAAAGTCCTTGTTGTGGGGTGTACCTCAGCTTGCTCAGTCTCTTATCAGTCCCTCTGCACTGGAAAATCCTGTGTCCTGGGCCCCAGTGCACCACAGGCATGAGCTCCTGGTGTTTTTCTGAGTTTTCAGTCCAGAGCAGGGCTGATCAGTTCCAAGAAAAACAAAAGCCAGCGTCTGGGGAACTTCTCCGCCTCAGCTAACTAAAAAAACAACTAAATGGCAAAGGAGAGCTCTCTCCCACTGTCTGTGCTGCAGACAACACAGTCCATGAGAAGGAATGTGGGGGAGCAAGTGCAGTTTCTGCAAACAAACTCCGCACTTCTTCTCTCACCCTCTTTGCTCTCGCAACCAGTCTTAAAGATGCAGAACTTAATATCCAGCATAAACAGAACAGACAATTGGGGATACAAGCATCATAAAGTCACTCTAGAACAGGTCATGAAATTTAATTGTTCAATCATGCCATTATATATGCTGCCTTACACATGGATGAAGTCAGTAATTTTTTCAGGAGTTGTCATAAATAGAGCTAGATGTATCTTTTTGGTTCCCATATGGATTTCAGGATGAAGGCTGGTCATGACTGACTGTGGGACAATTAATAACAATGCATTAAAGTGATAATTCCAGTTCTCACAACTAGTTGGTGTTGGCTCTTTGATATGTTCTGCCCTGAGAAGATTGTCATCTATAAACCTTCTCAGCTCTAACCTACCTCAAATGTGTCTAGCACTGTGGAGGAGGCATTAGCCTTCTAGTCCATGTCTGGCAGGAACGTGGAACACAACTGATGGAAAATGGACTGCTGGTTATGGATCTTCACTGTTACCAATATTTGTCATGTGGTTTGACTGTTCCACCAGGCAGATAGTTGTATGTAACATCAGGCAGATAGTTGTATGTAACATTCAGGGACAAAACAAGTGGAGTGAACCATGGCAACATGTGGAAATATTACATATTGTTTCCTTTCTGTTAATGAAAAGCTGCCAGTGATGAATCAGAGCTTGATGTCATAAGCCACTTATTTATAAAAAAAACTGAAAGGGGGACAAAGAGAGAATGTGCTCTTCAGCATCTTGTTTCTGTTGCTCTCAGTTTTCTGTTAACACTAATCAAGAGCCTGCTCCTAATGCTTTTTTTTGTCAGTTATCCAAGCAATCAAGCTAACAAATATTTTTTAAAGTAATAGGCTCTCAGAAATTAATGCAAGTTTTAGCCTGGAAAGAGCAAAAGATTTTCATTATGTTTTTAAAGCAAATATCAAACATAAACTCTTTTTCATGTCTGTATAAGCCCAACGGGCATGTAATGCTTGCTCCCTGCCAAATCTGGTATTAACTGTGGCTATCACTTAGAGAAAAATTAAAACCATTTGAGCTTTTGTTCTTGAAGGCTCCCCATAAAACCTAAGAGGGTTCTTTGTAGATTTATTGCTATATCAGTTCATGGGTTTTCAGTGCATGCACTCATTCAGTATGGCATTTCAACAACAAGCTGGTCATATTGTGATCTTGCAATGCAGTGGTCCAAGGACATCAATTTAAGTGTATACGCAGGGGCACCAGAACTTAGATACAGCGGGGATATGTGCCAGTATTCATGTGTGAGAGAAGAAGATCAATAGAGAAGATGAGGCAGCTCAGCTTGGGGATTTTGACCTGTATTTCATACAGCTGTAGTTTTGGTGGGCAGTTAAACAGAGGGTTGTATTTTTATCCTGTCTTTAAGGTATTTGAAACAGCTTTTTCTTGCCTTTATGCTTGAGCAGGAGAAAGTGCTACTTTGTGCATGATTGGTTTAAATGGGCACTGTAAGAAGAACTACATTAATGTAAAAATGATTTAGAGTACACTACTTCATTCAGCTCTTTCAGTGCCATGACACCAGTGGCAGTACTAACTTGAGGAGGGCTGAAGTCACGCATAGGGAAGTTTGGTGGATAATCTGTTGCCCTGAGGTTTCCTGGTTGTAGCTTTGTTATGTAAAAGGAAGTTGATGTTTGCTGTTACTTTGATGCTGCCTTGGTTTGAAAAGACAGGTGTCTGCTAAGGAAGGCAGGACCCTCTCTTGAAATGGAAAATGTAAACCCCCCTCCCTATGAATTATTCTATATTTGAAATTAAGGGGCTCTCAGGCAAAGATATGGGAGTAGGAATAACAGTTCTTTATTAGGAAATATAAAAATAAAAATGCAGTAATACAAAACAACACTGACAGAGTCACAATATGACCTGACACCCTGTTGGTCAAGGTGTTGGTAGCAGTCCTGTTAAGTGGTGGCTGCAGTCCTGATGAAGTGACAGATGTGGTTCTGTTGAAGCAGTGATCCTGTAGAAGGGTGTAGATGGGCCTGGTCTTCCTCTGGGAATCCAGTGGAAAAGAATGCTGCTCCTCTGGGAATCCAGTGGAAAAGGCTGACTGTGGTGTTCCAAATCCCAGATTATATTCAGGTAGGAATGTTTGTCTCCTCCCCCTGGGTGGAGCATCTCACAATGGGATGATGTAATTTTATCAGTCATGCAGTTAGACTCAATGGCCCATTAACAGAATATATCTCCATGGAGGGAGAATGGGTTGTGGAATGGATAAAGAAAACTGCCCCACCTGGTTTTAACAGGTGGCCCAATTAACAGAAGATAACTGCCCCACCTCTAACAGATGGCAATAGAATACACACCCCTGGCCACATCTTGCATTTGTAACCTAAGACAGATACAAAATTGTATATTCTGTTAACTGTTTATATGACATTTGACTTGTAATTTTTCACTGAGTCTGTCCTAACGTATTTCCCAATGACTTTGGATAGCTTTATTTGCATGAAGTGTGTCCCCACCTGGGAAAAGAAGAGAATGGTTGGCTCAAACTCAACGAACCTTGTAGGACTTTAGGGTTTCTAGGTTACGATATTTTAAAGCCAGTGATCTGAAGACAAAGTTGTAGTGCTCCTCACTGTGGAATCATATTAGACCAGTATGGGGATGGCTTTTCTTTCCTCAGCCCTCAATTGCAAAGAATTCCTATTTAGGAATGCATTTACACATCTAACAAGACTTAAGATATAAGAGTCTAGACAAAAGCAACACTGGAAGAACCATCCCATAGTGATGGGGTATCCTCTGTGTCACCAAACCACAACACTTTACTATTTTCCCTGCAGAAAAAGAAGCATGGTTTTAATGTATCACACAGAAAAAGGAGCGTGGTTTAAATGTATCAGCTGGGATCAATGAATGCTCTGAACATCCATAAAAAGAGAAATGGAAGAATACTAAAAGCAGAAAGATGTTTGCCTTACTTGAGTTACTTCTCCCTTCATGAAGGGAATCCATCATGAAAGAATGTTGATGCTAAATATTCATTAAAGCATACAACTGATTGACAGAATCAAGTTCTTGGTTTCATTGTGCTGGCCCCCATCTTGAAAGGCAGAGGCTTTTGTAGAAAGGTGGAAGCTGAACCTTAGGCAGCTGTGACTGACATTCTGGCAATGCTTGCTGCTTCTTGGGTTTTGCAGCCATATTGAAGTTGTCAGTGTTACAGTACTGGAACATTATTCCAAAAGTTAGCAGTCCTGGACAGGTTTCAGCAATGTTGTAGGGCATTAGATGGAAAAATTAATTGTGTGAAACTCATCAGAGAACTTTCAGTTTAAATTGTTTTAAACTCTTTCTAATTCCAGCTCAGACAGTTAGCTGCAAAGGCTTTTCTTACAACATTTAAAATTTTAATCTTAACTTTTTACAGAAACATGGTGAGAATGAGAAAAAAAAGATGAGAATGATGAATCTTGCTACAGATTTGTGAAATTGAAAGTGGTGGCTGTCATCCATACTGTGACTGTAACGGTTTTCTTAAAAATACCCATATCCTGTGTTGCTTCTACATACTGTAGAATTTTATGTATTACACTTTGTTATAAAAATTAAAATCACAGAATAAACAAATAACAAGAATCGTTGTTAATACTGCAGTTGCATTTCAGTCCTATCTTCAGTGTTTTGATCATTTGCACCATAACTTTTTAAAGCTGAAGATCTAATTTATTGAATTATTGTCGATGTCGCCCTGTTCTTTTGAGTTTTTCTAAGCCTTCTGATGTTTACATTCTTGTAATGGAGCTTCTCACACACTTTCATGTAAATAATGATTGTTTTGCGTTCTTCTCTGTAGGTGGAGAATTTTGATGGCGACTGTTAGTTTGACCAGTGTGGTTGGAGAGGTAGCAATGTCATCCTCCAATCCACTGTCACTTTTAGAATTCTATAAATGTTGAGATCTGAAAAATAAAGTTCTCTTTTTCCTGTTCCTGTTCGGATGCTGGAACATCTTGTGTGAGTTTCATTATTTCGTGTTGCAACAGTGATGTCTTCAACACTTTTGTGTCTCAGATCTGACTGCAAACTGAAACCTGGCTTATACCTGTCAAACACTGACAGATCAAATATGAAAAGTGTGTTTTCAGTGCCTGCTTACTGAGAAGAAAGATTTAACTTGTGAGTTTGTATGGAAACCCAGGGCACAGGGAATATTTCTCTATCTGCTCTGGGGGGTCCTGACCCCAGTGGAGCACTGACTTTTACTCTCATTCATGGAGAAAGCTTCCAAGACTTCAAGATAGACTAGAATCCACAAATATTTGAAATAAATTATAGAGAGTAGTGTAGTATGTCATTTGGGTGAGAAATTTAGATTTTGGGATTTTTAGTATGTTGTGGATGGGAGCAAGATGGAAGACACATTGGGTGTTGTCCCAAATTCCTTCTTCATGCTTCTTCTTCTTCTTCATGGGTTTGGGTGGTATTCTGTAATTGGGCAGAAAAGTCCACATTGCGGGCTTTGAGGGATCAGTTATTGGGTTAAAAGGGAAAATAATCTAGTTGTCAGTTCTTAATTTGATAGTTTAGTCTTAGAAATACCTTGTAACAAGAGATTGTCAGCNGAAAATAATCTAGGTGTCAGTTCTTAATTTGATAGTTTAGTCTTAGAAATACCTTGTAACAAGAGATTGTCAGCTATTTTTGGGGTGCTTTTCCAGTGCGCTGAACTTAGTATTGACAGCGTGCAAAACTTAAGATAATAATAAACAAGAACCTGAAGACCGAAAATGTCCAGTGCGTCTCTCTTTCCTGACACAAAACCCCTCCAGGAGGGTCTCCCCTGACAGGGGAATCTCCAGGGAGGGCCCAGCCTAAGGCCCAGAAATGGAGACATCAATACAAACTGAAACTGCAAACTGCAAACTGAAACCTGGCTTATATCTGTCAAACACTGACAGGACAAATATGAAAAGTGTGTTTTCAGTGAATGCTTACTGAGAAGAAAGATTTAACTTTGGAGTTTGTGGTATGAAGCTGGGATATACACTTGAATATGGATTAGTTCACAGGGATTTGACAGATGAATGGACTGCTGGCTAATGGATTCTTAAAAATTCTCTGAATCTATATTTTTGGCTAATGGTGTGTGGAGAAATCACATCTCTTCCTATAGTAAGTCAGAAAAAAAATTGCCACAAGGCATTCCTCCTCTAAAATCCTGTTGGCAGTTTGGGTCATTATACAGAAACTGGGAGCAAGGATTAGAGAGGAAACCTTGCCAAGAAAGCCTAAAAATGGAAAGCTGAAAAATATTACTAATGTCACTTGGAAGACCTATATTCCTAATTACCTTCATAATTGCGCCTTCAAACTTTGTGGAAATCACACTGCATTGAAAGCATTCTTCTGAAAGTACTTGCAGATTTTAAAAAACCTTGCAAGCATTAAGCTATGGATCATTTTCCCCTGACTGTTCCCAGTATATAAAATAAAATGTAGCAATTATAATACATGATGTTTTCTCACCCCATTCCACCTCTTATACTGTCTTTCTAATTAAGGAAATAGTTGGATTCTGAAATGCAGAGGAATTTATATTTAAATCTCAGTTGATCCAAATATTAGTACTAAGAGCTGGCAGCCCATGGCTTGGACAGGTGCACCCTTCACTGGGTTAAGAACTGGCTGGATGGCCAGGCAGAGAGTGTTGGTGAATGGTGCTGCATCCAGTTGGTGACCAATCACTAGTGGGGTCCCCAGGAATCAGTGCTGGGCCCAGTCCTGTTTAATATCTTCATTGATCATTTGGTTAAGGGCATTGAGTCCACTATCAGTGAATTTGCAGATGACATCAAGCTGGGAGCATGTGTCGATCTGTTGGAGGAAAGAAGGACTCTGCAAAGGGACCTGGACAGGCTGGATAGATGGGCCGAGTCAAATAACATGAAATTTACAAGTCCAAGTGCCAAGTCCTACACTTTAGCCACAACACCACCCTGCAGTGCTACAGGCTGGGAACAGAGTGGCTGGACAGTGTCCAGGTAGACAGGGACCTGGGGGAACTGGTTGAAAACTGACTGAACATGAGTCAGCAGTGTGCTCATATGACCAAAAAGGCCAATGGCATCCTGGTCCATATCAGGAATAGTGTGCCCAGCAGNTAGACAGGGACCTGGGGGAACTGGTTGAAAACTGACTGAACATGAGTCAGCAGTGTGCTCATATGACCAAAAAGGCCAATGGCATCCTGGTCCATATCAGGAATAGTGTGCCCAGCAGGACCAGGGAAGTGATTCTTGCCCTGTACTTAGCACTGGTGAGGCCACACCTTGAGTACTGTGTCCTGTTCTGGGCCCCTCAGTTTAGGAAGGATGTTGAGATTCTTGGACGCATATAGAAGAGGGTAATAAGGCTGGTGAAGGGCTTGGAACACAAGCCTTATGAAGAATGGCTGAGGGAGCTGGCGTTGTTTAGCCTGGAAAAAAGGAGACTCAGGGGTAACCTTATCACTCTCCACAGCTGCCTGAAGGGTGGTTGTCGTCAGGTGGGGGTTGGTCTCTTCTCCCAGGCATCAACTGACAGAACGAGAGGACGGTCTTCAACTGTGCCAAAGAAAGTTTAGGTTAGATGTTAGAACAAAATTCTTCACTGAAAGAGTGATTGGGCAATGGAGTTGCCCAAGAATGTGGTGGAGTCATCAACCCTGGACGTGTTAAAAAAAAGACTGGAGGTGGCACTCAGTGCCATGGTTTAGTTGATGAGGAGGTGTTAGGTCATAGGTTGGACTAGATGATCTTAAAGATCTTTTCCTAGTTCATTCTGTGATTCTGTGATTCATATTTGAAGGGGGATAATTTGATGTAAGCTACATTTTAAAAAGAAAACAAAAAAATCAATATGCAAAAAAAAATTTAATATATAAATAATTTGAATACTTTTAAAAATATCTGCATTTTTACCCTCCACATTGTTTTTGTCTGGTCTGTATAAGACATTTTTCATGTATGCTCTTTCTTGTAGAATGTATATTGAGCGAATAGAGTGCACAAGCTGCAGAAAAGTTTATAGTCCTCAGAAAATGACAATTCAAGAATAATGGACTCTTTACAGGTATCTGATTTTGCCCCTTACTGTGGTCTCTTTTTTTTGTGCTTTCTCTGTTCTTTGCATGAAAAAAAAGCAGGGATTGATTGAATAATGCAGCAGTAGTGATTGCAGCTTTTGATAGTGACAAAAAAGGGACGTATCATTCAGTGCTGAAGGAAGATCTTTATGTTGAGCTCATGTTTCCCTACATGTGACCTGTTGCATAGAGGTGAAGCCTTATGAAATAAGGGCCTTGTTGCCCTTGTGAAATCATGGCTTAGGCCTACTACTTCAGCTAAGTAGAAGAGGATTATGGGAAAGTGACTTAGCTGGGATAAGGGTAGAGAGATGTGAGAGACGTGAGAGACCTGCTGCGGAGACTGCTGCATGTCCACATTGTGGTGTATGGTGATTGGTTGACTTGGGCTTGTTGTGCCTTAAAACGATGTAAACTGATAACTGACTAACTGCTAGAAAAGCCTGGCTTCTTTTGCAATAAAGTGGTTGATGCTATTGATGCTTGCCACCATCTTCACTGTCAGTCTTGTGTCCACTGTTAGTGACCTAGTTTTAGCTTAGCTTTTTTGTTTTCTAGACTATATTCCAAATAGCATAGTTTATAATATCTACACACCAGAATATCAGACTTAAAAATCAAAAACCTCAGCATCAACATCTAGCATCAGGATGTTGGACTTTGTATCTTATTCTTAAATTAAACTACTAGTAGGAAAGTGCTACTCTGGCTCTTTCTCTGTGTTTTGGTGTTGAAGACATAATGGTTTAGAAATCTAAGTATATTTTACATTATAAGTTGTTTCTTGCTATTATGTTTGATAATATCAATAATTTTGAAATCATTCTATCCATCTTCTGATCCAACCAGGTAAGAAAAACTTCATCTGTGTGTGTGATCTGCAGATTAAAATACTAGATGCCTCAACATTTACTACTACTTCTGTCCATCGTGCTTGGCTTACAGCCTACTCTTTAGGAGAAACTTTTCAAATAATTTTCAAACTTCGGGTACATAGATTAAGGAGCTAGAATGTTAACATGTGTGTTCTCAAAAAGTCTTTCTAAAAGGCTTAACATCTGAAGAGGGCTGGACACACTGAGTGCTTCCTTTACAATTTTTTGCAGTATATCCATTTTTAAAGGTAGCTACATCAAATAGATCTGGTACTGTCCATATCATTAGTGGAATGAATCTGGGGTACAGTTTTTGCTTACATGGGTAAGGAATTTGTACAGGACTTTTTTGCCTAAGAGAGAGCTTTCTCCCTTTGACTGTACATTCCTCAAAGGCACTCAGAAACTGGGGGGATTGAAAAAAAATATTGTACCCACTATAAGCCAGGATATTACAGTGACTGGAAAAGTACCTCCAAGTATTGATTATAACACCACCTCCTGGGCTGCTGGACTATATTTTGAGGCACGTTTATTCTGACTTTCATTGACTGACCTCTTTTTATCAACTGGAAAGATGTCATGCAGAGACCTACACAAAAGAAACAGATGACTTTAGGACAAGGTGCAGAACAAGATATGGGGTTATAACTTGTTTTGTTTTTCTTTTTAATCACACATATAAATGTTTAACTGGGGCACATCATCATGAACTGTGGATTAAGTATGAACCTAGTCCTCACAATTGAACACTATGCAGAGTGTGGGAAAACCAGAAACTTTGCTATAGAGAGAGAGGCCTCTTCTGAGCCCAATGGATGACACCTGAGACATCTCAATAATGTGCAAGAGGAGGAAAGGGTTGATGATTACAGTGTCAAATACATACAGCTCTCAGGATATAGCAGAAATCATGGGTTGCAAATGTGATTGGCAGAGAGCACCCAAAAGTAAGTTCACAGGGACATGTTTTCATTCCGTGCAAACAACATGAGGCTAACTGCTTTAGTTGCAGTACTAATCAGGAGCAGAGTTCAGGCTTTCAAGATTATATGGTCAATTGCAAAAACTGCAAAAGGTAGCATCATGTCTTGCTTTCAGGCAGACTGAAGACAAAATTTGGTGCAGCAGTTTAGTGTTTACTGTATTTATTGTGTATTCTTGAAACACTGTGCTTAGGAGCTGAATAATTGATGTCAGCAAAGAAATACTCTGGCTTTTCTCCTCTGACTTTTCTTGCCTCAGTGCATGTTGCATAAATTCTCCTACTGTTGTGACCATTTGAAAGGATAGGTACAAAAATAATTTTCGAGGAGATGACAATGTTAAAAAAAATTTTAGCCTCTGCCAAAACTAGCTAGAAAACAAGTATAATGATCAAGGGCAGGAAATCCTGACTCCTCCCCAGAGCTGAACATCTCTGGTTGGGTTGGTAGACCCAGAACATCAACCCCAGACCTTTCATTAGGAAAGACCCCCCGTAATTTGTTCTCTCCCTTCTGATTGCTACCACTGTTACTGATCTGGATATCCCTCAATAGTTGTGGTTATCTTTTTGCAACATGCATTGTTGGTAGTGAAATTTTCCCATTGATGGGAAGGGGATATGGGTCGAGAAAGCTATGTTTTCCTTGTGACACCAGAGAGGTGTGGTATTTGCAGCAGCCAGCAATTTTGACCAGTATAGGTCCGGTACTAGGGCCAAAGTCAGAAGCCCCACAACCAAATATGGCCACATGGAGCTATTTGGAATTGCCATGCACACTTACATCTGGGATACTTTTATATATGCTGTGGCCTCTTACTACATGATGCTGAAATTATATTTTTAATGTATTTGCTCCTAATTCTCCCTTAGATTCCAGATAAATGTAGCAGGGGGAAGGTAGGTTAAGAGCCAATTGCATGACCATCTATCTAGAACCACCTGGTACTAGAAAGCACCAGGAGAAAACAGCAAATTAATTCTGAGAAAGACCTGTTCCTTACAATTGGATGAAAGCAAGTAAATCCTAAGAAGAACATGTTTTCCAACATTTCAGCTCATGATTAAGACATCATAAATAAGACAAAGTATCAAAAGAAGCTCCCAGGGCAGACAAGCCCTAGCAAGCAATAGTGATTTCAGCTCTAAGTGATTAATCAGCTCATAAGTGATTTCAAGCTCCTTTGCTTGCCAGGGCTTTGCAGGCAGCAGACGATGGAAGAGAGAGGAGAAGAGAGTTTGGGGTTCCACAGATTGTAGCTTCATTCAGATGTTCAGTGATTCTCTGTGAAGGAATCTTCTGCGAAGATTCGGTGATTCTCTGCGAAGGAATTCTCTGCGAAGAGACGTCCAGGGACGTCTCTTCTGACTAACTGGGCAAAAGTAGGGGTTTTTATAGGGTTTAGGGGGACTGGAAACTATCAATGGTAAGGGTCAAAGGGAAAGTAGCCTATAGCCTTACAAATAGATAAGCAAGAGTCTGAAGACGGAAGAGGGACTTCTCTTTGTCCTAGTCAGCATGACTTGGCACTTTAGGCTTACAGGCCCGGAGCCTGCTACAGAAGACTGTACCATTTTCCTAGCATTTGGGGTATGAAGTCTGCTCCAACCAAACCCTATGGAAATGGTAGATGAAGGGAAATAATCATACAAACAAATATGAAAGTCTTCTGGAATTTTAATTACCTCTAATACATGGCCATGACAGTTTGGTCAGTGAAGAACAAAGGAAAACTAGTCCCATTGGTGCCTTCTTCCGACAGTTCAGCCTTTCTCCCATCCCTTGCAATGCACTCATCATTGTTATGAGATATCTGGTTGTGATGGACACATAAGCTGCTATGGGAAGTTAAAAGATATCCCTGTGAAATTGATTTTGGAATAATGAAAAATGTTTCACTGAAACTGTGATAATTTATGAAAATATTGCCTCTTCTTGTATTAAGAGAGGGAAGGACAACAAAACCCACAATATATTAATAAACCAGGAGGAATAAGTAAGTTGTTCTCTTTCTAACTCATTTTTATTACAACTTTTTTGTTCTTTACAATTACATCCTGTTCCAGCAGACTTGAATTTTTTGTAAAAAAACCTTTTAATAATTTCCTTCCTTTTCAGTTATTGTAACTGTACTTTGTGATTTACTACAGGGTGGGTATTTTATTTCTGACTTTCTGAACAGCCTGCAAGCAGATCTGGTGCAATCTGGTACCCTTCTGAAAGGCACAATTTTGGTTGCTGGTCCACCCAGCCATGCTAAATTTATATAAACAAGTTTTATATATCTAAAGATGCCAGAGAAGCAGATGTTTTATGTTTACTGATGTCTTTTGTCATCAGGCACTAGAGAACAAACTTAGCACATCCAATGCCAAAGACCTTTTAAAATTATAGCTTTATTAGATTTGGTTAAGAATCACCCATTTGTCAGGCAAGATATTTTACTGATTACATTACTGATTCATAGCTGTGCAAGCAGGGTCAGTCCTGATTCTCTTTTCAGCTCTTAACAAAAGGAGAAACTGATCTTTAGCCAATATTACTGTTCCCTCTGTTTTCTTTCTATCCCTGTGTGTAATGAAACTTCTTCTTGATTATTTTCTTGACTTTAAACCTTCAGTGACTGGGAGAAAGTAATGAAGAGTAAGGGTAGAGTAGTGGAAACTCAGAAGTAGAAGGCATGTTTGTATGTGGAGATTTAAAGAGGAAGGCAGAGAGCAAAGGAGATCTTGAACAGCAAAGGACCAAAAGTTGGATATGAAGGCAAGAGCTGCAAAGAAAAGTGTCAGAGAAGTGAAACAAAAATAGCTGAGAAATTAAAGATGGGGTGAGGAAGAGACAGGGAGATTGAGCAAAAGACGAAACCCAAGAAAAGATAACTTACCACAAGCTACTTAAATTTCTGTAACATGTATGCATTGGCTTAAATTGATGTTTATTCAGAAGTTATGCATCTAGGCTCCCTACTTAAGTATTCCAGAAGATAATGTATTCAACCCATTTTATAATTGGCTACTGCTGTTTGCTGACTACAGAAGGAGCTCAGACAGTGTAAACTTGGAAGATCAGCTTTTAGCTGGCTCAAATTTGGCAAAATTATTTCTATTTAGTGTATTAGAACTGGATTTTTTTTTTTAAGAGTAAAAGGTGTAGGTTTCTTAGAAATAACTTGGTATTCTTATAGGATCAGGATGGATCTGTAGGTCAGCAAACTTACTTGGTGAGGAAGAAAAACTGTTTGTGTCAAAATAATTTAGCTTGGCACATACTTTTTTTCCTTCACTCACGTGTAAAGACTATTACAGTGTTTGGTTTGTGTTTTGCTTTGTATATCACTAAAGAATGAACTCTATTAACATTTTAGAGGTCTTGCCAAATTCTGTGGGTGTAAATATAAGTAAATAGGAAAGGTATCTAAGGCAGCTTGGAATGGAGAAAAAAAATCGTGATTATATACAAAAACTTAATTCTGTTGATAAGCTGTCCCAGTCTTCACACTTGTAATTATGATCTCCTAAAATTGCCATAATTGAGGATACAAACCTGGGTTACTCTTATTCAATGTGAATTAAAGGATCCAAATATGTTTCTTTGAATTCTGATTTCTTATCTAGCAGCACTGAAAGCTATGGGCTTGTCTTCCAATTGAGAAGGGGGAAGTATTGCTGTGAATTCAGTTGTGTTAATCCTGAATACTTGTGGAAAAATACCATTGCTAATTGTTTTTGAGGAGAGAAATGAAGACACACATGCATGTGCCTTTCCCATGTTTAAATGTCTGTCTGTAAGGGCAGGTGTTTCTCAGTCCTTCTGCTTAGTAAAGTATTATGAACTTTTCTTTTTGCTTCCTTGAAAAAGTCTTGAGTAGAGACCCACTAGAAAATGAGTATAAATAATTTTGCTAAAATGTGACAAATAGTCTTGGGCACTTAATGCCATCACAGGATTTAGGTTCAGTTGTGTACCTTCTTACTTGCAAAGTCTGAAGTATATGGTAATGTTTGCCTCAGCTGAGTGAAGGCAAAAAAAGGTGCCAATGCACTGACTTAATCCTGAAGGAAATACAAATTTATAGTAGTTATTAATCAGTTTATTATATTTAGTTATACAAAATATTAATTAATCATTCTAATTAGTTATTAATTATTAGCAACTCTGTCTAACATGCGTATTAAGAACAACATGGTTTTTGCAGGGTTATTGTACCATCTATCATCTGCTGTTGCAGGGGAGAAACGCAGCAGAAGGGTTATCCTCGGTTATCCTCGGCTGCAAGCCAGCGGCGAGTGGGTGCTTGCCACCATGGAAGGACACTGTAATCCTCTCACTCCATCGGCACTCCCGAGGCAGGGCCACATTTCTGGGAAATATTTTAAAGTTTCAGGAAGAAGCTTGAAATTTTTACTTGTTTTCAAAACATCAAAAAGCTATCTCCTCCTCATTTTAGGACTAATAAAGTAATCTCTCATTTTAATTGTATTCCATCATGTACATGTTTACAAGGTTTCATAGCAGTTACCCATGAACAGTTTGTGACTTGATCATCTTTCACTATTACTCCATTCTTTTCACTCTCCTTAATTAACTATCAATGCCTCTTGTTTCCCTTTGTATACTTTTACACTCCTCTTTATCCTTATTTTTCAGGGGGACTGTATTATTTCATTTAGTGTCCTAGGGTGACGTTATGATGCTTGTATCCCCAGTCGTCTGTTCTGTGTGTGCTGGATGTTGTGCTCGGTGCCTGTCCCTGAACAGTGAAGCTTCAGTTGGTTATCAGCTTGCTCACTCCCCCACAGTCGGCGGGACAGACAGTGCAGTATATTAGTGCTGTTTTGGTTTTTTTTCTCTCTCTCACTCTGCTTTGCTTTGCTTCTTGCTTTGCTGCTTTGCTCTTCTAACTAGTTTAGCTGTTAGAAGATTTTCTCTGGACTGTCCCCCTTTTCTTTCCCTTGGAGCCTTCTGAACCTGCTCCAGGCCGGGACCCAAGGAAACATCAAGAACACCTTGCAGCCTGCAGGGGGTCCACCTTTTCCAGAGCCGGAGGAATTGAAACAGCAACCATCCACCGGAGAGACTCTCTGAGTTTGTTATCTTTTCAGAGCAATGAACGTATTTTTCATCCGGTATTGTTCATTCTGTGTGCTGTGGAGTGCCGGGCCTGATAATAAACAGGTTCTTTCCATCCCTCTCTCTGAGGAAAATCTTTCCCAAACTGGTTGGGGGAGGGGCCCCTTTGGGGGTCTTCCCACAAATTTGCCCTAAACCAGGACATTTATTGTAACCAAAATAGAAGAGTAAAACCATTAACACAATCCTATACAAACCACCTATATATAAGATAATATTTGTGTAAGTCAAGAGAAGGCAATAGTGAGGATGCCCATGCAAAGAACCCAAAGGAAAGCAAAACCAAACCAAACTCACAACCAAGAACAGATGCAAATATTTTTTCTTAGGCCTACAAATAACTCTTTTGTAATCTGTAGTTAGCCTAAATAAATTTGTAACCTGAAAAGTAAATATCTATTTAACTTGAAAATTTCTCTGGTGAAAGCAGAAATGCTGAAAAGAGAAAGTCTGGAATCTATGAGACCACAACCTATGAGACAAAAGAAATTTTATCAATGTCTTCAGAAAACAGAAATTTTTGTGGTAATTATTGCTCTTGTAATATACTCTTTTGGTTATACCAAATGTTATTTTCTTTACATGTGCTAAAAGCTGTCTGTACCAGAGAAAGATGTCTGCACCATCTCCCCGGATTAAATGCAACAGGCCAAGGAGTCTGACTAATCTTTTTCAAACTTGGAGCCATTTAAAACAGCACAGCTGGAAGTCAGGGGAAGTGACTCTGAATGGATTGCAAACACAGAGCTATTCAGCATCACATGCCTGCTTTACTACTCCTTCCAGATTGATATTCCTATTAATTTTTAACTTGTAAGCAAGCTACATCCATAAAATAAATTGCGTCATCTGACAATCTGACTTTGTTATATATAGTGTGACATTTCCAAGCTTTGGCTCTGCAGTCTGAAGAGTTGCACTCTCTGAATAATCCCTGAGCTCCTTCTAATCCCTCTCCTTGGGCTACCATGGCCATTGCTTAACCCCAAACCAATTACTCTCCATCTGGTGGTTTCTGTACATCCCTACATTTTGTATCTGTCTGTGAGTTTGACTGGTTCTTGATTCCCCTGACACTAGAAAAGGAGCAGCAAAACATTAGAGGTTGTATGTTCATCACTGATGGAGAGAATCTTGTCTCAAATGTTACAGTATTTTTGTTTCCTAAATGAAATGAATGAGACAGAAAAGCTTTCTTTTTCCTCAAGAGTGCTTGTAATTTGATGCTGCCCTTGTCCACACAACACACAAACATAGGTTGTGAAGATCTTCAGAAGCTGTTGCTTAATGGTAACTTCTACTTAGAACATGAAGAAAAAGGGAAAAACTTTCACTAATGCAGGATTCATTTAGAGGACTTCAGCTTTCTTAAAGATACTGTCCCAGATTTTCACCCAGTTTATCATCATGCCTCCAGAGGGAGGGGTAGTGAGGGAGAAGAACCCTTGTTCACCAGGAATGGGTTGATTACAGAGCAGTTGACAAGAGGAAAGGGGAAGGCAGAGGCCAAATACATGGCAGGTTTGTGAAAGGAAGAACTGTTTTGTTTATAACTGTCCTTCTTATTGTCTAAGGACAAGGTTAAGGTTGAAGTCAGCTGTGGCAAACACTATTTTTCTCTTTTGCACTCTAGATGCTGAAGCTTGTGTTTCTTTACTGTGGTTTGGACTGTGGAGATTAAGTGAATGCCCTTTGGTTTGGGAAAGGAGGAAAGAGAAGAAGTGCGTTTAAAACAAATAGCAAAGTTAACTAGGTCTGTTTTCCTGAGCTTTAGTGTCTTGAGGTTAGTCTCTTGAGTGGACTCGATGTACAAGGATGTACTCTCAGGATTTTATTGATGCAGGTGTCCCAAAAGGGGGAGTCGGAGGGTTATTTTTGATAGATTTTTCGGATTAAAATGAAGGGCAAATGCAACAAAATTATATGTAAGAACTGTTTATTGATAAAGAAGGGTAAGTGTTCTTACTGAAGGGGGATAGAAAAGCGAGAAGAAAGGGAAAAAGAGAGACAGAGAAAGAAACAGAAGGCGGGAATAGCGTTACCGGAAGAACCCCGTGCGCTCTGTCGGCGTCAGCTCAGCAGATGGAGTGTGTGTGCTGCAAGCTGCGGTGGGCCCACGCGGCTCTCGTGAGCGGTTGGGCACGATTTCCAAGAGGCTGCGGCAGCGTGTCTCCATCGGCGGCAAGCCGCGGGGGGCGCGCGGGACTCTTTTNGGAAAAAGAGAGACAGAGAAAGAAACAGAAGGCGGGAATAGCGTTACCGGAAGAACCCCGTGCGCTCTGTCGGCGTCAGCTCAGCAGATGGAGTGTGTGTGCTGCAAGCTGCGGTGGGCCCACGCGGCTCTCGTGAGCGGTTGGGCACGATTTCCAAGAGGCTGCGGCAGCGTGTCTCCATCGGCGGCAAGCCGCGGCGAGCCTGCGAGACTCTTGTGAGCGGCTGGGTGCAGGCAGTGGTTGTGGTGGGCTGGCCGCCGCCGCAGGCGGGCAGCTCTGGAAACATGGGGGCGTTTGCTCCCGTCCGGGAAGCAGCAGAGCACCCGGTCGTCGCGGCGACGAGCTGCCTCTCGGAAGCGGTGAAGCAGGGCAGGACAGGTGCATACAGGCAAGCAGGACCACAGGTAGGAAAAGGCAAGGGCCAAGCTGACCCTCCGAGCGAGCCCCTGATCCTTCCAAGAAAACCAAAAAAAATGGCTCACGGTTGTGTCACAGTTAACTGCTTTTATGTTCTAAGGTTCCTCCTACAGCCCGATTTCCCAGGCATTTCTTCCTGGGCATTTTTCCCGGGCATCTAGGCATCTGCCCCACCGGCCAGTGGAGGGTCGCTTGCAGCCCAGTCGTGGAAGCTTCTCTCCTGATTGGCTGCCAGGCGAAGTCTCCCCTGGGACAGGGCTGCCAGCACGCGTACAGCCCCTGATAGGAATCCTTCAACTAATGTATAACATATGTTGAGGCATAAATAAAAATCAGGTTGGTCTCTCTCAGGAGGCATTAGCATAGTTTGCATCCTTCAGCTACCTCCTGTTTTCAGGAAATCTGAATGAACTATCCAGGAATGAATTTGCTGAGTTTGAAAAACTACTAGAAAAAATGATTAAGACAAAGATCTAAAGCAAGGTGATTTTTGTACTCACAAGTAATAGTTATAAAACTAAGCTAAAAATAAAAGTAACAGAGATAAATGCACTGTGCAAGGCCACTACAGCCTAATTTCTGGTTAGATCTGTTGCCTCACACTACACATAGCTGAGAATTTTCAACTTGTAAAGAATTAAACAAGAATGTGTTTTATAGTGATTACTCTATTTCTATTACTGAAAGGCTTCTGGGAATACATGAACACCTCCAGCCAGAGCTGAGTCAGAAAAATCTAGCATGAGGGTGGCTCTGTAGTAGTTATGTTTAAAAACCTCTGGCAGTTCTGATGTCACTGAGAGGTACTTTTTAAGGAGAGTAAATATAAATTCAACACATTACCATGGTTTAACCCCAACCAAGCACCATGCAGCTGCTTGCTCACTCCCTCACCAGCCAGACTGAGGAGAGAGTTGGAAAGGTAAAAGCTGGAAAACTCATGGTTTGAGATAAAGTCAGTTTAATAGGGAAAGCAAAAACCATGCACACATGCAAAGCAAAACAAGGAACACTGCTTCCTATGGGCAGGCAGATTTTCAGCCATCCCCAGAAAAGCAGAGCCCCACTATGCATAACAGTTACTACGGAAGACAAACACCATCGTTCCAAATGTCACCTCCATCCTCCTTTTTCCTCCTGCTTTATATACTGAGCATGATATCATATCACCTGGAATTTTGGTCAGTTTGGGTCATCTGTCTTGGTTGTGTCTCCTCCCAACTACCTCCAGCTTCCTTGCCAGTGTGTCAGTGCAAAAAGCCGAAAAGGCCTTGGATTTGTATAAGCACTGCTCAGCAACAACAAAAACATCTCTATTATCATGTCTGCGCTCATCAGAAATCTAGAGAATAGACCCATACCCCAGCCACTGTGAAGAAAGTTAACTCTACCCAGTCAAACCCATCATACATCCTCTTTCATGGTAATTAAACCTTTATTACTAGTAAATATTTATTATAAAGAATATTCAGATAAAAGGCAACATTGCTACTGCAATCTTCTACCTCACTATAAAATTTTACATAATTTCATTCTGATTTTAACTGCTCTAGCTGATTAGTAGAGACAGTAAAATAATCACCTTTGAGACAGCTGCCATTTGACCCATCTATTCCTTGGGGGAAAGAAAGCTATTCACTGGCAAGCTTCACACAGGAGCTGAAAACTCATCTTGTAATGCTTAGTATAACCTCAGAAATTATGATGATTTAGTTAAACATCTGAATAGTCTTAATAGAATGGAAGGGCCAGAGATGCTACCCCCAGAGTCACTCACTAAACACAGTATTTTTTTCAAGTGTCAGCTATTATTACCTGCATTTCCACTGTACTCAGAAAGTGAATGCTTTGGCACAATGTAATAGATATTAGAGTAAATTCGTGTATGTAAAATTTATATAGAAACCATATAGAAAGAAATTGGTTTAAAAAAAGTAGAAAAGAGTAGTAAAATTCCACTTGAGATCTGGGGGAAGGGTGGTTTTGCCAAACTAGAAATACCAGGTGTTCAGTAAATGGGAGTGAAAACTCCATTACAAGTGAAGAGAGTAGCCAGTACAGGAAGTGAAACTTACAAGTGAAGAGAGTAGCCAATACAGAAATGTTGGGTGATACTCAGAACACCCAGGCCATCAGCAGTTGATGATGGCTCCAAGATCAAGATAACCAGGATTAACATCTCAATAGTCAGTTCCAGTTCTGGGAACCCGCCGCATCTCGATGTTGGGTCCTGTAACTTCAGTTAATATGTATCTTTCTCTGGGCATTGCTTTTTGTCTTTCCAAGAAGGGCTTTGTCCACCCAGAAACAGGTTTCTTCCTGGACAAGCTTTTCTCCAACTTCGGACAGAGAAAGAAACTCCATGAATATGAGGAAAGAACAGAAAGGAACAAAGAAAACTTTTGCTCTGGGCAAGAAAAAACATATAAAACCTGGATTCTCCTGGATGGACTTTGTGAACTTGGGGGTACAGTGTGATAGAGGTCGGATCTGTTCACCCAGCGCCGAGACCCAGGCTCGACGCTGTCCCTTTCGATTGTGGCTATCTGAGATTGTATTTCGGCTTTGCAAAATAAAATCTGTTTTGCTTTAATTATTACAATTTGGCTCGCTCTCAATTAACGATTCGGCCATTATCGGGTTTTTACCTATAACAACAATATGGTGTTGGTTGTGTGTGCATCATATTACAGACATTGACACATCGCCAGTGGTTTCCCAAGTAGTCAACAGACACAACTATTCAGGCTCACAGTGAGCTCCAGATGCCAGTTGTTGTAATTATAGTGTTTGGAATTTCTTTTATTGCTAGTTGGTACTCCTGTCTTTATTTTGGTATTTGTGACTCCAAGTTTTCTTGGTTAGAAAGAAAAGAAAGAGTGATCAATATTTTATCTTTCTGTGTAATTTTAAATTATTTTCTTTCCTGTTAGTCTTCTTTTTTTTGGCAGTGATTTTGTTGTACAAAACAGTGAAGTGCTTGGAACTTGTCTTGAATGTGTCTTTCCCTGGTGACTGAAATAAAAGGAAGCATTGTGTATGTGAGGTTATAGAATGAATTGAATGGAAGGAGATTGTTTAAGATATGCTGTGGTGTGTCTTACTACGCATAAATCTTGTGCATTTGATAGCTGCCCAATGAGCTGCAGAAGAAGGTGCAAATTATCTGTGAGATGCCCAGACCCTGATGTCAGCGTTATAGCTGTCTGCCTGCAGCATTGTAAAAGCTGAAGTCCAAAAAGTAGTGGCATAAATACTTCATGTCCAAGATGTCATCAAAATGTGTGCAAATTATTTAAACCACTGTAAAAACTAACTCTGAAGAAAGATGATAGTGTTCTAATTCTAATTTCTGGAAGTAGTGTTCTAGTTTATAATCTGTCAGTTACTTCTGCTAGATTCTTTCCTCCTAACATGGTCAAAAAGTTTTTGTGAGGTTTTATTTTGTTACTAAAACTTCCTCCCACCCCCCCACCCTGCCCTGCCAAACTAGGTAGGAGTTAGACTTACTGCTAAAATCAAAGTAATTGACATTTTATTGGAATACTTATTTAAAAGGAATTTAAATAAGGAAATGGATTTAAATATGAAAACGGATAATCTGGAGGTAGTTCTAAAAATGGAACAAAGAGAAGAAAATTTCAAACTTAGCAAAAGAGGGTGATTTAAAATGACTGTGCAGGTACAGGCATTTATGGAAATAGGTTGCCTTGAGCTAAGTAAGAGGGCAGAAAATTGGCAGAAACTAATGTAATTTGTCTTTATATGGTACCTAGAGTTTATGTGCAAATACTCTGGTGGCAGAAAGGCACCCCAGGTTCTGAGGGCTACAGGCCTTACAGATCAAGAATAAGCTAGGGTTGGATCCCATTTAGGATGGAATTAACTGTGCTGTTAAATTAAAGAATGAGCACATTCTCAATTGACAAAAAGGTGGACACTAGCAAATATACAGCAAAGCAGGCACTGCATACATAAGCTTTAATAGCAGCTACATATGTAGTGATCAAAGCTCAAGATAATAAAATGGTGCTATAAAGTAAAGGAAAATAATTAATACAGAAGAAATAAAACCCAATAGTATTCATGGTGGAAAAGATAAAAAGTATTCCACTAGAAATTAAAGAGTTGTTCATGGATGAACCTTAATTTCAAAGCACAGCGCTCTTCAAATTTGATTAATTTCTCAGTTGTTCCAAAGTAGTTATTTACATGATTCCCTGATTTCTCTGTCAAGGCTGTTCTGAACAGGGGACAAAAATTCCTATCTTCAAAATTTTAGGAGGTATTTCAATGGTAAAACTCATCTGTAGAGTACTCTTACTAAGGAAAAGGCAGCGGCTGATGAGACAGGGCTTACAAGACCTGGGCCTGAGTTAATATGCTAGGAAAAATTGTTATATGTACTTGTAAAGGCTTGTACAGATTCACTGTATATCACTTTCACTCATAACCCCCTTTCATAAGGGGGGATATACATATGTATTTGCATGTTAGATGCTACTCTTTGGGGTCTATTCTTTCAATCATGTCATTATGAATTAAAAAGAAGACATCATATTCCCTTAAAAGATTGACTACCAGACCTATGATTTTTGTGAATCATAGATGTGCCATTCAAATCTTTAAAGCTTTTTGTACAGCTGACATTATAATGAAAGTTTAGGGATCTTCCTTAAACTGGAGATGGTATGGAGGGTTGTAAAAAGCAGCCAGGAGCTGAGTAACTGGACAAAAATTTAGGCTCCTTGAGGCACAGCCATTGGTTTTACATATTGCAGAGACATAATATACTATGCTTAAGAAGGGATAATTATTATTTTATTTGGTTAAATAAATTTCCTATTTATAGTATTGTCCTGGTTCCAGCTAGGACTGGGTTAAGTAGGCAGGAGGGGACATGGCTAGGACCATGAGGTTATTCAATACCACCTCATGTCATTCCTAGGATGGGGGAAAGAATTCTCTGAATCACTCTCTATTTTGTATACTTTTTGTTAGGATTGTTACTGTTTGTTTTCTTATTTCATTGCTGTTTCCAGTAATTGTTCTTATTTGATATTTATTTTTTTTGTGCCTCGAATTCTCCTCTCCAGCTGCCAGATGGAGAGGGAGAGTGGGAGGGGGAGCGAGTAGAGCAGTGTCTGGGTTTTGGTGGGAATACTAAATTGGGGAATACTATTCATAACCCACAACATGTACTTAAAGAGTGTGGCTCTATCTACCTTTATCTAAAGAATCTTAATTTCAAATTAATGGCTAGAACTCAAGCTGTCTGTCTCCATATTCTAGAAAACAGTGGTGGCTAACCTGTAGTCTGTGAAGGTTCTAAATGGACATGTAAACTCATGGCTACTCATCTATGAGGTGTTGTATGACTTCACTGATAATTGGTAGCTGATACTACTGGACCATAACTAGGAGGTAGGATGCTCTGCACAGACTTGAAGAAAGCTTGTTTTCTCTTCAGTTTAAGGAAATCCTCCCATCTGCACTAATAACTAGTGTACACATATATTAATGTTATTCATAGACACTCAACATGTACAGCAGATTCTGTCTCAGAGGTGTTATCTCTACAGATTGTTCTGAGTTGGAGCCTGTTTCACTGTATTAAAAAGGGAGGTGGAGGAAGAGAAATATATTATTTTGAAGCTCTTGTGCTGTTGTAGTGTGTTTTTATGCTTTGTAATGGTTTTGTCTTTGTATCCCCTTATTTTCTCTAAATGGTTTACCCCAGATTGTATCCCCTCCCTCTACTTATGTAATCCCTCTCCTTTGCTGAAACCATTCCCAAATCTCCGCCCTGGCTCTCTGTCAATCACTCAGCATCCCATCCTCTCTATCTAGAACTTTCGGTCCAGGTTGTCGAGTGATTAGTCAGAGGCCGGAGGTCAGCCCCCCAAGTGTTACCCCATAGGCTATCCCAAATGTCCATACCTTCAGATCCCATCCCTTTAGTATCCTTATTGATCAACAAGTGTTATCTACTTTTTGTTTCCACCCCCCTTTAAAATTGCTACCCTGGTGCTCTCAGCAGGAGGCCCCCTGAGTTTGCAGGGGTTCCACAGCTCCTGGAATAAACCTTGGATTAAGAGTTGGCCCCTTTTTGCTCCACCGATGTCACTAGCATCTTTTCTTCTGTTGCTGGGCGAGTAGCCTAAGTTGCCTTCTGTACCCCCGGGGCACTGGAGAGTGCCCCCCCACTGCTGTGTCGGGGCTGGCCGGGGTTCCAAAGTGGCGTTCAGAGAGACCAGACACATTGTGCCATCAAAAACCCCCGTCAGTCACCAATCATGTCTCAATGCAGTGAGATTTGAGGAGGCATGTTGCAACATCATGCTATAGGTGTTCTGGGTTTTTTTTTTTTTGTTTTTAACTTTGTGTAGCCAGTTACAGAAACTTTTGTATGTTCTGTACTAAATTTCCAGTCATGTTACACTAAGTATATGATACATGGCATTTTATTCAGTTGTATCCCATTACAGGAGTTGAAGAACTGTGCAATTGATCCCTCTGTGTGGAACTTCTGTTTGAGTCCTTGCCCGGGGGTGACTTTATGATGCTCATATCCCCATTTGTCTGTTTAGCCCAGAAATAATTTTTGCACCTTTAAGACTGGTTCTGAGAGCGAAGGTGGGGAAAGAAGAAGCGCGGAGTTTGTTATCAGAAACTGCACTCACTCCTTCACATTCCTACTCCTGGACTGTGTTGTCTGCAGACGGATAGACAGATGACAGGACAGAGCTCTCCTTTGTTTTTAATTAGTTTTTAGCTAGCTGAGGCAGAGAAGTTCCCTGGACTGTGGTTTTTCTTTTTCTTTGGACCTGTTTATACCTGTTCTGGACTGAACACCCAGAGGAGCACCAGCAGCTTGCACCTGTGGCCCACTGGGCTGGGCCTGGGCCACGGCATTTCCAGTGCTGGAGGGACTGATAAGAGACTGAGTGAGCCAAGTTATAGCCCATGAAGGGGACTTTTCTGAGTTTGTAATCTCCTTTGGAGATTACTCTCCTTTGGAGCAGCAAGAGGTTTTACTGTTTAATATGGCACATTTATTTTGTGCTGGTGAATGCTTTGCTTTTAAATAAACAGTTTTTTTCCACTTTTCTTCAAGGAAATATTTTCCTGAACTGATTGGGGGAGGGCCTGATTGAATCTGTTTTCTGGAAGAAACCCTTCAGAGGTTTTCTCCCAAATTTGCCCTAAACCAGGACAGTCCTATGAGAGAACTGATTTGAGTTTTGTGAAGAGTAAAAACCAGCAACTGCTTTACTTTTTATTTAGTTCTCTTTCCCACTGGTTTTCTCTGTATCAAACAACACATGACTTCCCTCACTCAGTACCACCAGACTTGCCTTGAAAGCACTTCTGGAGTTGGAGGGTTTTTTTTCCAGACTACAGTTGTGCTTGTATATGTTAAACAAAGCATCAATTATATATTAGAGGCTTTTCTGCAGCCTTCACAATTTTAAACTTGCCAATTGCAGTGTTTCTAACTAGTTTCTTCTTAATGCTTCTTAATGCAAGGGGAAAAAAAAAAAAGAGGAGCAGTTCTAGGAAACTGGAGAATAGAAAAATGTTTACGGGAATATGTAAAGTACCAGGCTTTTTTTGTTGTATCACAGGGCATCAAGTATTGGATTACATGAATACACATATAGTGCTCATTGTATCATAATAATATAAATGAGCCAACCTTAAAACTGCATAGTCCTGATTTTTTACAACTATTTTCAGCATGCCTATACTACCTTGTAGTAGGTGATGTAGACATGCATTTACAAGGCCTTGCCTGGCAAGCTGATAACCTGCCAGACTGTAATAATTTATTAGGAACATGATAAATCAGTACAGGAAGAAAATGTAAATACTGTGCAAGATTCTTGTTCTTGTCCATTTTTTATTAAAGAATTGGAGTACCAATAAGAATCAGATAATTGATAGATTTTTCTGCAGCACTCTGTTGGTATGGACTGAAGTTATTCACAGTTTAGAGATTTTGTATTTTTCTTACGATTTTGTACCAACTGAACATTTCAGAAGGTTAATGTGGATTGATGTTTCATTGCTGCACTTGTAACACAATCATGGGTGTGTTTAGATAAGTCAGTAGATTTAACATTCGCTAGCTTTTTAACCACCTAAGATACCATGTATCATCTGTACCAGTAAGTCAGTGATGGAACATAGGTCAGGTGGGTTCAGTCCTAGAACAGAACATGGGGTTAAATATGGTCTGTTGGTATGGTAGCTTGAAAATTTCTGAAATGGTGACTTAGTGCCCAAAGCTGACATATGCAACGGCAATTCATGAATCATAGAATGGTGTGGGTTGGAAGGAACCTTACAAATACCAGTTCTGTCAACAGTACATGAATGAGATGATTATTACTTCTACAGCACTGCAGCTATAAGGATTTGTTTTGCTGAAAATGAAAAGAAACAATAAAACCAGTTACCAGAGAACTCTTTTTCTTGTTACAAATAAAAATGAGGTGGTTGTTCATGCCAGAATACAGAGCTGCTGGAGAGACATTTATGAAACACTGTAAATTCTTATGCCACTGTTTATGTTACATTTGGAGCTACTTGAAGTTATTTTGGGATCTCTAACACTGAAGTCAGATTACAAATTTATATTAAAGAGCCTAGTTTGAAAGAGCGTAGTGAGTTTTAGGAGACTTGCTCAAGAGAAAATTGCTATCTTGTTGTATTGCACTAAATAGTTATTTAGCTGTTTTGCACTGGTTGTTTGGTGGTTTGCATTGTTCACATGATCTGTATCACATGGGCTCCTCCTTCCCCCCCCAAGCTTCAGTGTTGGTGGTCTCTTCCTGGTTTGCCCCTCCCCTCACCCCTGCTTGCTTGTATCCCATTGGCTATGGTCCCCTTCCTCCATCCCCATTTCCCTGTGCTTAAAATCCCCTTGGGAGGAGGCCGTGCTCTCTCTACCACCTGGAAGGTCACCTGGACCACCTGGGTGACTCCTACCTAGGAAATAAAGTAGGACATGGCTTCCTAGATGAAAAGGGTGTCTCCCATTTTTTGCTTCTGTCTATGTGGGATTGGAACAGGGGCCCTGGGTCTTGAGCTAGCCAGTTTGGACCCCCTAAAGCCCCTCAGTACACCCCACAGTTGGTGCCCATGTGGTCCTCTCCTTCGAGGTCTGAGAGGGCATGTTGCAGCTGGTAAATCACATGTGGATTTTCGTAAGCTCTTGGGACTTCCAGCTACCTTGGACTTGAAGCTGCTTTTTGGTTGGCAGAGAGTTTCGAGGGTTGGACCAACAATTCATCCCAGCCCTGAACGAACCGGTCCCAGGACAGGAGGCTTCCTTACAGAGTTGCAGCCATCCAAGGTCCCCAGGAAGTGTGAGTACCCTGAGTGCAGTTGGGGTTTCATCTCCAGGGGAGGGAGGGGTACAGCCCTGAGAGTTGGGGTGTTGGTGTGTGTCGCGGTTTCTGCTGGTCCACGTGGTGCTGGTTCGCATGGGCAGAGCGGCTCCTAGCTCCATGTTAGCGGTGGAGTAGCCCTGGGCCGTGGCAGAGGGCTGCATGCAGCCTGGCGGGCAGTTTCCACAGCATGGCGGGCAGTCTTGGCGGTGTGGTGGGCCGTTTCTGCGGCCCCGGCGGAGAAGCAGTTTTGGATGGCAGCAAAAGAGCCGCGGCTCATGGTTTTTTTGCCGTGAGCGGCGGCGGCGGCCCCGCCGCAGAAACCACATGGCTCAGAGCGGTGTGGCAGCTGCCAGCGGCCATTTTAAAAGCCGCGCGGATTGCATGCAGGCGGTTTCATTCCTCCCTCAGAGGAGGAGCAGGAGCAGGCAGCCTGGACTCTTTCCCAGTTTGGCTGTGAACGGAGTGCTTTCGGTTTTCTATTTGTGCTTGTAAGGAAGGTAGATTCAAAGTGTTGCAGAGAGCAAATAACATCAGAATGTGGGCTAGATTTTCTGCTACACAGAGAGGCAATTATATCCCAATTAGAGATTCCCTAAATAGTAGAAACACTAAGGTTCTCAAAGGAGTTTTGAAACGGTTTGTTCGCTGGATATCTTTTCATTTCCCTTAGTTTACCCAGCGGAATGTGAATTCTGTCTCTGCATAGGACAAAATTGGAGCATTGTTAACAGCTAAGGTGGAACAAGGAGACGGAACACTGTCTCACTTTTTCCTGGTGTTCCTTTTGGTCTGGAGAGAAATGCTTAAGAGGGAAATGAAGAGAGAGCCACAGCAAACCTCCCCCACCTCCCCTCCCAGGGCTTCCCTTACCCCTCCTCCAAACCCTCTGCCCCTGAACTGAGAGGGACAAGTGAGGCACCCTGAAAATCGCAGGGTACCTGGCACAGCCACTATTTCCCTGACCTCCCACCTCCCACTCAGTACCCTAGTTCTGGCAATTGTGTGCAGGCTGACAGAGCATCTTCCCTGCACCTCTTTAACCCAGATGCTGTTTCCCCGCTTTTGCGTTCTGATCCCCCCCTATCCCCAAAATGGCAGTGACTGCATGGTTGGCATTCAAAATGGTGCCGACCACGTGGTGGGAGGCCAAGATGGTGGCGGCCACATGTCTGAGCCTTCAGCCTACCCTTCTTCTTCCCACAATCCCTTTCGCCTGCCTGTCCCCTCCCCCAACCCCTTCTGGTTCCACAACCCCTTCCTTCCCTCGGACACCTCTCCCCCTCCCTCCATGTCCCCACCCTCCATGGTGTCATCCTGTGACCCTGCCCCGCCCCCCTGCCTGGCCCTGTTTCACTTGCCCTTCTGCCCCGGGTCCCAAGAGGGTGGGGCCGGGGGAGGAGGTGGTGACCCTGCTAGTTCTCAAGGGGGGGAGTTGTCCTCCTGCTGGGTCCCATGGGGGTGGAGCCAAAAGGGAAAACCTTGGGGTTCAAAACCGGGGGGAGGAAGCTATTCCCTCAGTAGCTCCTGTCCTATATACTGGTGGTAGAAGCGGCCCTAGAAACTACCAGCCCAGACAAAGAGAGAATTATGNTCCAAACCCTCTGCCCCTGAACTGAGAGGGACAAGTGAGGCACCCTGAAAATCGCAGGGTACCTGGCACAGCCACTATTTCCCTGACCTCCCACCTCCCACTCAGTACCCTAGTTCTGGCAATTGTGTGCAGGCTGACAGAGCATCTTCCCTGCACCTCTTTAACCCAGATGCTGTTTCCCCGCTTTTGCGTTCTGATCCCCCCCTATCCCCAAAATGGCAGTGACTGCATGGTTGGCATTCAAAATGGTGCCGACCACGTGGTGGGAGGCCAAGATGGTGGCGGCCACATGTCTGAGCCTTCAGCCTACCCTTCTTCTTCCCACAATCCCTTTCGCCTGCCTGTCCCCTCCCCCAACCCCTTCTGGTTCCACAACCCCTTCCTTCCCTCGGACACCTCTCCCCCTCCCTCCATGTCCCCACCCTCCATGGTGTCATCCTGTGACCCTGCCCCGCCCCCCTGCCTGGCCCTGTTTCACTTGCCCTTCTGCCCCGGGTCCCAAGAGGGTGGGGCCGGGGGAGGAGGTGGTGACCCTGCTAGTTCTCAAGGGGGGGAGTTGTCCTCCTGCTGGGTCCCATGGGGGTGGAGCCAAAAGGGAAAACCTTGGGGTTCAAAACCGGGGGGAGGAAGCTATTCCCTCAGTAGCTCCTGTCCTATATACTGGTGGTAGAAGCGG
This sequence comes from Urocynchramus pylzowi, assembly GCA_013397555.1. Taxonomy (NCBI): domain Eukaryota; kingdom Metazoa; phylum Chordata; class Aves; order Passeriformes; family Fringillidae; genus Urocynchramus; species Urocynchramus pylzowi. Next base: position 386,228 of record VZRH01000803.1, read on the forward strand.
CCCTAGAAACTACCAGCCCAGACAAAGAGAGAATTATGTAAAAGTCAGAATTTGGCAGAAGCAGTGAAATTTTTATAAGCGTGATGAGAGCTACGTTAACATCCCTTGAATTTGTCCCTACTGACCTGCTAGATCTTTTCCGGTGTCTGCTTACCCAGTCAGAGTTTGATCTATGGGAAAGCTCCTGGAAGAGATGTCTGAGGGGTCTCCTGGTGGAACTTAAGCAAGGCACACAGGGTGCCAAAGATTTAGAAGATAATGACAACTCTTATGAAAATCTGTGCGGCAAAGGGGAGTGGGCTAAGCCTGAGGACCAAGCTTGGGTGTTATCAAAATTCGTTCTAGATAAGATCTCAAAAGCTGCGTACAAGGCTTTTTACCAGTTGCCGACTGTTGAAGCTAGGGGTAGTTACCTTAACATTAAACAGTCTTCTTCAGAGAGTTTCTTGCAGTTTATGGACTGGCTCTGTGCACAAGTTGAGAGACTAGTATGAGACCCCAGGGCACAAGTGGAAATAGTTAAAGAGATAGTGCAGAGAAATGCCAATGAGGTCTGCAGCAGGGTGCTCCTGGGACTGCCTTTTGACCCTCCACCTACACTAGCAGAGATGATTGAGGCGTGTGCTAGGAAGGAGGAACTGTTTGCTGCTGAGGAGGCGTGGGCAAGGCTGACAAACTCGGGGACTGTGGCAGCTATATCTCCAGGAGTGAGGAGGCAACAGATGTCATCGGAGCAGCTTTAACATGTCATCTGCTTCCAATGCAAAAATCCAGGACACTTTGCCCAACAATGCACCCAAAACCATCAACACAGGAAGACAATCATCAAACAGAAAAACTGGGACATGAACACGAACCTCACAGCACCATGACATAAATGCAGTGGGTTTCCCCAAGGGGAAAACCTCCCTCAAAACAGAAAAGGGGGAGGAAGGGAAGCAGGGTGCAGGACAGCAAAAGAAATGTTTGCAGGACAAAATGTGGCGGCCTCACAAGTGTTTCAAGCTTGTGACCACCAAAGCTGTTGTTTTCAGGTCTACCCAGTGGACAGTCATTGGAGTGGACCTGCTGGAGGACTCGCAGGACTTGACAAAAGATCGCACAGGATTGGATTGTGAGTACTTTGTTATTAGGGACACTGCACACACACCCATGGAGATTGAGGTGGCTCCCATGACCATTAGGGGGGACATACCTAACCTCACTCTCCTGGCGTGCTGTCCACAGCCACCCTTCTATTTGGCCAAGGGGCAAATCATCGCCTGGGCCATTCCAGTTCCAGCAGAAATCTCAGTAGATGACAAAACACTAGGTGTCTACTGGGCAGAAGTGGTTGGCAAGGACAAACCCATTGTGGGATGCAACCTAATACATGGAGCAAACCATCTCCATGTGGAAGGGTTGCTTGACACGGAGGCAGATGTGACAATCATACCTGAAAGGCTGTGGCCGTCACATTGGGATTTGCAATCCGTGGCTGGCAAAATCCAAGTTGTAGGAGGCATCACATTGGCTAAGATCTCGAAAAGCGTCATGCAAATTGAGGGGCCAGATGGAAAATTGGCCATTGTCCGTCCGTTTGTCACTAATTATAAAGCTCCCTTGTGGGGGAGAGACACGATGTCCCAGTGGGGGGTCAAATTGGTCATCCCTAAGACACCCCAGGATTTTTAGAAGTGGCCACTGTGGAGCGCCCTGCCCACAAGGTAACATGGCTGGATGATAATCCAGTGTGGGTAAATCAGTGGCCACTGAGCAAGGAAAAGCTAAAGGCGCTTGAGGAGCTTGTAGAGGAGCAATTAGCTAAAGGATACATTGAAGAGACAACTAGTTCTTGGAATTCCCCTGTCTTTGTAATAAAAAAACCAGGGAAAGGTAAGTGGCGTCTCCTCCATGATTTATGGGAAATAAACAAGGTAATTGAGAACATGGGGTCACTCCAACCAGGGATGCCCTCCCCAACGATGCTTCCACGAAATTGGCAATTGGCTGTCCTGGACATCAAGGACTGTTTTTTTCATATTCCCCTACACCCAGAAGATGCACCACAGTTTGCCTTCTCCGTTCCAACCATTAATCGAGAAGTCCCAGTGAAGCGCTACCACTGGTGAGTATTGCCTCAGGGGATGAAGTGCTCTCTGGCCATCTGCTAGTGGTACGTGGCTTCATTGCTGTCCCCAGTGTGCGCCCAGAAAAAGGAGGCAATCATCCTACGCTACATGGATGATGTGCTTGTGTGTGCCCCCGATTACATAATACTCCGAGACATACTTGACCTAGTGGTTAATGTTTTAACCTCTGTTGGATTTCAACTGCAGGAAGACAAGGTTCAGAGGATGCCACCTTGGAAATACCTGGGCTTGGAGATCACTGCACGGACCGTTGTTCTGCAGAAATTGGAAATCAAGAGTGATCCCAAAACCCTAGCAGATTTCCATTCCCTGTGTGGGTCTTTGAACTGGCTCAGGCCTTGGGTAGGCCTCACTAACGAGGACCTAGCTCCCCTCCTCAATTTATTTAAAGGGGAGAGAGAGCTGGCTTCTCCCAGGGAACTGACCCCAGAGGCAAAAACCGCCATCCAAAAGGTGCAGAAGGCTTTGGCTGAGAGGCAGGCTCATCATTATGAGCCCGAGCTGCCTTTCAAATTCATAGTTTTGAGGAAGTTACCACACTTACTCAGTTTGATATTCCAGTGGATTGAAGGGCAGAAAGATTGACTCTTAATCATATAGTGAATTTTCCTCTCCCACCAGTTATCCAAAACCGTTACACAGCCACAGGAGCTGATAGCTCAGCTAATCTGGCAGGGCAGGGTAAGGTTGCGTGAGCTGGCTAGTTGTGATTTTCAGTGTATTCACCTCCCGGTTAAACTTTCTAAGGAGGGAAGGAACTCTCCTGAGAGGTTGACCAAAGAGATGTTTGAGCACCTGCTCCAGAGTAATGCCAGTCTCCAGCTATCTCTGGACAGGTACAGTGGACAGGTATCAGTCCACACCCTGCCACGCAACCTGTTTAATGAGGAATTCCACCTCATCACTCCTGAGAAAAGGAGCTGTAGGCCACTCAAGGCACTTACAGTATTCACTGACATGTCCGGGGCATCCCACAAGTTGGTGATGACTTGGAGAAATCCTCAGACTCAGCATTGGGAAGCTGATGTTGAGTTTGTGGAGGGGTCGCCCCAGGTTGCCGAACTGGCTGCAGTTGTGAGAGCCTTTAAGAAGGTCTTGGAGCCGGTTAATTTGGTTACCGATTCAGCCTACATGGTGGGAGTAGTGTCCAGGGCAGAGCAGGCAGTTCTCAAAGACATCAAGAAGAAGCATCTCTTCAGGTTGCTCTCAAAACTAATTTATTTAGTTTCGCAGCAGGAGCATCTGTTCTATGTGATGCACGTGAAGTCACATACCAATTTGTCAGGCGAGATCGCAGAAGGTAATCGTAAAGCAGATTCCCTTGCCACCGCAGCAGAAATGGCACGCCTTCTGGGCGTCTTCCAACAAGCAAAGCTAAGTTATCAGCAATAACCATCAGAATGT
>VZRH01000805.1:3822-15036 GCA_013397555.1 Urocynchramus pylzowi
CGGAGATGGTGGCCGTGCGCGAGAACTCGAACGGCGCCGTCGCCGCCTCGGCGCCGCCGCGCTCACCGTCGCCGCGGGGCAGCAGGTGGAACTTGCCCTGCAGGAAGGAGATGTCCCCGAACGTGTCGCTCTCGCCGCCGCTGCCCACGTGGATGGTGTGGCGGAAGTCCCCCAGCGGCGGGCTGATCATGTCCGAGGACAGGATGTCCCGCAGCTTCTCCTTCTTGCCCTTGCGGCTGCCCCTCTTCAGGTAGATCGGCACCTTGGTGGACATGGTGGCCAAGGGCAACCGAGCCGAGCTGGCCGGGCTCAGGACAGCCTGGGGAGGAACGGGGAGAGGGGAAACGCTCAGCTCTGACACCTCGGAAATGAACGCCAGACCTTCCCCCGCCGCGCTCTCGACACCCCAGCGAGCAGGTAATGAAACCCAGGCGCCGGGCCGGGAGGGAGGGAAGCAGGGAAATCCAGAGGATTTGGGATTTTAGGGAGGAGTCGGGGTGTGGAGTCCCAGGGCAGGAGAGCAGAGCGCTGGGAAGAGGCGATTTTAACCCAAAAGGGATTTTCTCACCCTGATCTGGTCTCTCCTCGGCCCCACCCAGCCCAGCTGAAGTAAAAACCAGAGATTTTGGAGATTTGGGGCCAGAAGGGGAAGGAAGTTGGGGTTTCCCCTGTTTCAGTCGTGAACTCTGAGTTCAGCCATCGCATCTGGGCCGGGCTTTCCAGCTCTGGGGAGAAATGAGGCGAAAATGGGAATTTTTGGTGCCATGAATGTGTCCATCCTTGGGATTCGCCTCAGTGGGAGGGAAAAAGGGATGGGACGGGTTTGGGGCCACCAGAACATTCCCTGTGAAATCAGCAAGTGGGAAGTTCCGGAGGTTTTTCACCCTTATCACGAATTTTCAGGGAAAAAAATTCCATCCATCCCTGGTTTTGTAAACGCGGCGCCGCCGGCAAGGACGGAGCTGTGTGAGGGATTTAGGGATGAGTTTGTCCCGGGCTGGGACACCCTGAGGGGCCTCTCCGGCCGGAATTCGACCCAGAACAGTCCCGGGAGGATTTATCCTAAAAACACAACAACAACACCAATGCCCCGAGGGATGGAAAATCCCATTTCCCCTTCACCGCTCCAAACCTCCCTTGATCCCGACAGCTGCCCGCCTGTTCCCTGCTTTGGGGAATATTCCCTCCTAATTCCCTGCTTTTGGGGATTGTTCCCTCATAATTCCCTGCTTTTGGGGAATATTCCCTCATAATTCCCTACTTTGGGGACTATTCCCTCATAATTCCCTGCTTTGGGGGCTATTCCCTTATAATTCCCTGCTTTTGGGGATTGTTCCCTCATNGCTATTCCCTTATAATTCCCTGCTTTTGGGGAATATTCCCACATTATCCCTTGTTTTTAGGGAATATTCCCTTACTATCCCATTTTTAGGGAGTATTTACTTATAATCCCCCATTTTTAGGGAATACTCCCTCATTATCCCTCATTTTTAGGGACTATTCCCTTATCATCCCCTGCTTTTAGGAAATCCTCCCTTATTATCCTGTTTTCATGAATTCTCTCCCGTTTTCATGGAATTCTGCCCCGTTTTCATGGAATTCTCCCCCGTTTTCATGGAATTCTCCCCTGTTTTCATGGAATTCTCCCCCGTTTTCATGGANCTGTTCCCTTAAAAGTCTTTTTTTTTTTAGGGAATATTCCGTTATAACTCCCTATTTTTAGGGACTATTCCCTTACCACCCTCTGTTTTTAGGAAATACCCCCTTATTATCCTGTTTTCATGGAATTCTCCCGTTTTCCCCCCAGTCCCCCCAGACCCCGTTACCGACCGGCGCCGGCGCCGCTCCCGAGGCCGCGGGGGAAGGGAGGGGAGAAGATCCCGGGGAGGGAAGAGGATCCCGGGGCGATCCCGGGGCGATCCCGGGGCGATCCCGGGGATCGGGGCAGGGCCCGGCCCCGGCCCCGTCCGGCGGCTCCGGGCAGGAGAATCCTGACGGTGCAGAATGCAGCGCCGCTAATCCCGGGATTACCGCGGGACGGGAGGGGGCGGCGGCACCGGGCTGGCAGCAGCGACAGCGACAGCGAATCTTCCTTTGGCATCGGGATCGGCACCGGGGGAACCACTGGGGCCGTAGGAAAAAGGGGAATTGCAGGGGAAAAAGTAGGGTTGGAAGGGGGAAAAAGTGAAATTGTAGGGAAAAAAGCGGGGCTGTAGGGAAAAAAATAGAATTATAGGGGGGGAGGATGGATTTGTGGAGGAAAGAAGTGGATTTGTAGGGAATAAGGTGGATTTGTAGGGAAAAAAGCCTCTGAAATGTGGATTCCCAGGTGAGGCTGAGGATGATGATGGTAGGGATGAACATCCCTGAGCTGTCGGTGCCATGGATTTGGATTTTGGGATCTGGATTTTCCCCTCCTGGAAATCCCTTTTCCCACCCCAAAGTGCCCTCCCTGACCCCAGTCCCTCCCCCCCGGCCACTCCCGCTCGGCTGGGCCGGGACAAAGCCCCGGGAAAAGCCGGGAATGTTCCCGGAGCTCCTTTCAAAATGTTCCCTTTGTGCTGCGAGAGGGAAATCCCGGCAATGGGGGCGATTCCAGCCCCCAAATCCCCTCCTCGCTGAATTCTTTGGGATTTTTTTTTTTTCCCCCCCCAGGGAAACCCATTCCCTGCAGGGAGATCCCTGGAACAGGTGGAAAATGGGCTGGAAAAGGAGGAAAACCACGAGGAAAGCTCCAAGAAATAACTCATTTCTGGGAGTTTCCATCCCTAAAATCCCAGGAGAAGCCAGCATACTCCAGAAGGAAGAGTCAGGAATGAGGAAAACAGGGAAAAACAGGAAAAAACAAGGAAAAACCAGGGAAAAAAGGGATGTTTTCCCCAGGATCTGAGTGGGAGGAGCTCCAGGAGACGCTCCCAGGACTCCAACGCTTGGAATCGCCTGAATCAGCAGATTCGATTCCCACGGAGGAAAATTTGAGGAATTTTTCCCTGTTTCCATCAATTCCAGCTCCAACAGAGGAAATCCTGTTCCTTTTCCATCCGTTTTTGGTGATTTAGGGCTTGGATTGGGAGGAATTTGGGGTCTTTTTCGCAAATTAAAGGAAAATTTTGTTCCTTTTTTGGCACTTCGGGCTTCAGCACATCCAGGTTTTTCATTTTCCACCTGTTCTTGGAAATTCAGGCTCCAGCTCAGGAAAAATTTGGGATCTTCTTGCCTCCTGCCACAAATATACCTCTCACAACCTGGAAATTCCGTTCCTTTTCCACCTGGTTTTGGAAATTCCTACCTCAGTCTGAAATTTTCTGCCCATTTTCAGCCCCTTGAGCTTCGGGACCTCAACATTTTTTGGAAAAACGCTGTTTTTCCATTAAAATTCCTCACTTCCTGCCCATTTCCAGCATTTTGGGCCCTGCCACACAGAAATTTGGGGGGTTTTAGCCAATTTTCAGGAGTTTTGGCGCTGTCTGAGCAGCCCTTCCCCACCCTGGTGTCCCCACGAGCAATCCCATCCACATTTACCCCAAGTGGGAATTCGGGGATGGAATTAAAACTCCTTTTCCTATGGGAATGGCCCGAGGGAGGAGCAGCTTCCAAAACCTCCTCGGGTTCCTCCCATTCCTCCTCTCCTGACCCATTCCAGTCTTTTTTTGGTGCCCGATTTAAATCCCCGCCTCCGGATTTGCCCCTGGCAAGGGGATCTGCCCCGGGACCGCTCCGGAGGATGGATTTTCCCAAAAAAGGATGGAAATGCCCCATTTTCCTGCAATCCCGCAGCTGCAGGAACGGGATAGAGGAAGAAGAGCCCTTTGGGATGAAGGTCGTGGGGGTTTTTAGGGAACGGGGATTTTGGGAGCTGCGCCAGGACCCGTCCGTGAGATCCGACCCCGTTCTGGGCACGGGAAAAGCTGGAATTGGATAAAATTGGTAAAACCGGGAAAGGATTCCCCTCATCCCGTCCCACCTCGGGAATCCAGCGGAGAGTCCGGGCCGGGGGCAGCGGAGCGGTGACAATTCCATGCCAGGGGACAGCGGGACCTGCCGGGGCTCCTCCCTTTTCCCAGGAAAACCCCGATTTCGGGGCAAGGCGCTCGGGACAATCCCAGGGGAAGCCGGAGGATGAGGAAGGAAGGAAGGAAGGAAGGAAGAAATCTCGGCCTCGGCCACACCCCGACCCCTCCCGGTGCCCGCGGTGACAAAAAATCCACGGGAAAAGCCAAAATCCAGGAAAAGCAGCAGCGGCTCCTCCGGGCGGCTCCTCCCGGGCCGGAATTCCCGGGAAGGGGCGCAGGAGCCGTGCTGGGAGCGGCCGCAGGTCGGGGATGGGGTCGGAGTCCGCTCGGGCGCCCGGGTCACTCCTTGGAGCGGGGGGTCGGAAATCCGGGAATTCGGAAATCCGGGGGTTCGGAAATCCAGGGATTCGGAAATCCAGGGATTCGGAAATCCGGGGGTTCGGAAATCCAGGGATTCGGAAATCCGGGGGTTCGGAAATCCGGGGGTTCGGAAATCCAGGGATTCGGAAATCCAGGGATTCGGAAATCCGGGGGTTCGGAAATCCAGGGATTCGGAAATCCGGGGGTTCGGAAATCCGNCAGGGGCGTTCCGGGGCTATTCCAGGGATCCAGGGGCTGCTCCGGGGATCCAGGGGCTGCTATTCCAGGGATCCAGGGCCGCTCCGGGGCCGCTCCGGGTCTCGGCCGCTGCTCTTAAGCCGGGAGCGGGCGGAGCCGGGGGCTCCAATTAAGCGCTGGTTTAATTAAGCCGGGAAGCGGAGATGGGGGGTGCTGTGGGGGAAGGATCCGCTCTTTTTTCCTGGATCAAAGGAAGGAATCGCTCCTTTCCCTTTAAATCCGGGATGTGACAGCGCCGCGAGCGCGGCCGGGAGGGCAGGAAAAGCTCTGCCCGCCCTCCCCGCAGCATCCCGGGATTCCGAGCGAATCCTTCCCTTCCCTTCCCCTTCCTTCCCTCTCCCGAATTCCCGACGATGTCACCTGCGGGCCCCTGGATGGGGATCGGTCCCGGCGCGGCCGCCCCCGAGCGGATTCCAGGCCCCACCCCGGCCTCCTTTCCCTTCCCCGGAATTCCCGGAGCTCCCTCGGCCTCTCCCCCGAAAATTAAAGCTGGAGAAACCCCAGCGGGATCGGGTCCCTGCCCCTGCCCCAAAACCCTCGGGAATTCCAGAATTAAATCCCGAATTAGGGATGGGATTGAACGACGGGGGCTCTGGGGGGAGGGAAGAGTCGAAATTCCCTAAATCCCTTCAGGACACAGCTCTGGCTCTTCCCGCTGCTGTTTTAACCAAAATCAGAGTTTTTCCAAGGGAAACTGAGGCTAAAACTGGGAGGAGAACCCAAGGGGAAATCTGGGATAAAATGGGGTTCTGCTCCCCTCCTCTGCAGGAGCAAAAAAAAAAAAAAAGAAAATAAAGCTGGGAATGGGAGAAAAGCAAAATTTTATGGCTGTTGGAAAAACTGTATTTGATTTGGGGTGAAAAGTGCTGGAATTGGGCAAAGAGCAGAGGAGGAACTGGGATGTGACAGTCACAGGTGACCTCGGCACTCCCCAGCTGCTCCATGCAGATATTTGGGGAGAAAAAAGAGATCTTTGGGAAAATCCTGACCATACACTGGAGTCCTGAGGGGAATCTCCCTCCCCAGCCCAAATTTTCCCTGGTTTTACCCCAAAATCCACGCCCCGGATTTACCTTTCCCTTTAGGAAATGACACCAAGACAGGCAGAAAATAATTAATTTTCACCTTCATCATTATAAATTTGAGGCAAAAAGTTTGGGAATAGGGTCCAAGCCAGACCTGCAGCTGTTTTTTCCTGGGAAGCAGCAGCACCAGGAATCCGTAATTAATTGGTTTTGGACTAATTAAACTCCAAGTCCCCTAACGAGGCCACCGGAGGCGAGGGGTGATGCCAGGACAGGGAGGATCCCACGCCTGGATTCCCCTTCCCAAATTCCATTTTCCCAGGGGTGAATTCTCCTGGGGGAATCCTCCACGTGCCAGATGATTTTGGGGGTTTTTAACTGGAATTCCAGGAGTTTTAGCCTCGGTTCCAGGAGTTTTAACCCCGGTTCCAGGAGTTTTAGCCTCGGTTCCAGGAATTTTAACCCCAGTTCCAGGAGTTTTAGCCCCAGTTCCAGAAGTTTTAACCCCAGTTCCAGGAATTTTAACCCCAGTTCCAGGAGTTTTGGCCCCAGTTCCAGGAGTTTTAGCCCCAGTTCCAGGAGTTTTAACCAGAATTCCAGGCATTTTAGCCCCAGTTCCAGGAGTTTTGGCCCCAGTTCCAGNCAGCTGTTTTTTCCTGGGAAGCAGCAGCACCAGGAATCCGTAATTAATTGGTTTTGGACTAATTAAACTCCAAGTCCCCTAACGAGGCCGCCGGAGGAGAGGGGTGATGCCAGGACAGGGAGGATCCCACGCCTGGATTCCCCTTCCCAAATTCCATTTTCCCAGGGGTGAATCCTGAATTCTCCAGGGGGAATCCTCCATATGCCAGACGATTTTGGGGGTTTTTAACCAGAATTCCAGGAGTTTTAACCAGAATTCCAGGAGTTTTAGCCCCAGTTCCAGGAGTTTTAGCCCCAGTTCCAGAAGTTTTAACCCCAGTTCCAGGAATTTTAACCCCAGTTCCAGGAGTTTTGGCCCCAGTTCCAGGAGTTTTAGCCCCAGTTCCAGGAGTTTTAACCAGAATTCCAGGCATTTTAGCCCCAGTTCCAGGAGTTTTGGCCCCAGTTCNAGGAGTTTTAACCCCGGTTCCAGGAGTTTTAGCCTCGGTTCCAGGAATTTTAACCCCAGTTCCAGGAGTTTTGGCCCCAGTTCCAGCTCCTGCAGCCGTGGGCGGGGAACGGGCAGAGCTGGGAGCTCAAATCCTCACGACCTGGGCGGCCACGCAGGGGCTGCTCCGGGGGGCGTCCCTGGGAATGTCCCCAGGGTTGTCCCCGGGATTCTCTGCAGGGTTGTCCCCGGTTCTGTCCCCAGAGCTGTCCCCACGCCGCTCCCTCCGCAGCAGCAGCCGCCCATAGGTGCCTCCAGCCTGGCCCTTGGTCAAACGCCCGGGGTTGATGCAGACACAGCCCAGGACATCCTGCAGGGAAGGGGACAGGGATGGGGGACAGGGACAGGAGTCAAAAATCCATGGATACAGCAGAACTGGAACCCCCCAGCGCACCCAGCCCCCAAAAGCCACCAGGTCCAGGTGATTTGGGTCCCTCTCGCCCACCCAGCCCCCAAAAGCCGCCAGTTCCGGGAGATTTGGGTCCCCCCAGCCCCAATCCCGGCCCTTCCCGAGGTTTTTCTGGCTGGAATTCCGCCCGGGGGGGTCGGGGGGGGCTGACCTTGACGAAGAAGCGCAGCTCGGACGGGGTCACCAGCACGTCGGGGGTCACCGGCAGCGCCGCGAACGCCGCCAGCGCCTCCAAGTCCACGTTGAGCTCCTCAGAGGGTGGGTACAGGGGGTAGAAACTGCAGGGGGGTTTTGGGGAGAAAAAAGGGGGTTTTGGGGAGGAAAGAGGGGGGTTTGGGGAGCAAAAAGGGGGTTTTGGGGAGGAAAGAGGCCATTTTGAGAAGGAAAAAGGCGTTTTTGGGGAGAAAAGAGGCATCTTTTGGGAGGAAAGAGGGGTTTTTGGAGAGGAAAGAGATGTTTTTGGGAGGAAAGAGGGGTTTTTGGNAGAGGCATCTTTTGGGAGGAAAGGGGGGTTTTTGGGGAGGAAAGAGATGTTTTTGGGAGGAAAGAGGGGTTTTTGGGGAGGAAAGAGATGTTTTTGGGGAGGAAAGAGGGGTTTTTGGGAGGACAGAGCCATTTTTGGGAGGTCCTCACCTGCGCTGGGTCAGGACGTGCCGCAGGATCCGCGTGAAGCGGTCGGAGACCCCGGAGGAGCTGTGGGAGGAAGGGGAGAGAAATGGGTGAGAAAAGGGAGGAAACGGGAAAAAAGGGAAAGGAAAATGGGGTGAAAGAGGGGATTCGGGGGGGGAAGGGAAGAGAGAAAAGACAGAGGAGAAAATGGAAAAAAAAGGGGAAATGCTAAAAAAACAGGGGAAGATTAAAGAAAGGGGGGGAAAGGTTAAACAAAAAGGGAAAAAGGTTAAAGAAATGGGGGAAAAAGGTTAAAAATAGGGGGAAAAAGGTTAAAAAGAGGCACCTGCTGATCTCCTCAGCCCCCATGTGGAAGAGGAGGTCGGTGGAGGTGAGGCCAAAGACGACGCCGTCGATGTCCAGGGTGCAGGGCTCGGGCACCAGGAGCACGCGCTGGACACACGGACACGGGGCTGGACACCCAGGACAGCCCTGGGCAGCCCCAAAATGCCCCAAAGCCACCCCAAAACTGCCCTGGAATGCCCCAAACCTCCTAAAATGCTCAAAACCCACCCCAGGATGCCCCAAAGCCACCCCAAAATGCCCCATATCTGCCCTGGAATGCCCCAAATTGGCCCTAAATCAACCCAAAACTGCCCAAATCCCACCAAGTTTTCCTTAAGCTCCCAAAATGTTCCCCAAAATCCCCGGGGCCGAGCTGGATTTTCTGCAGGAACATCAGATCTGCTCCCGAGGGATGAAGAATCATTAAATGAAGGAATTTGAACCCAAAAGGGGCTGGGAGGGCCGTTGNAAAATGCCCCAAATCTGCCCTGGAATGCCCCAAACCTCCTAAAATGCTCAAAAACCCACCCCAGGATGCCCCAAAGCCACCCCAAAATGCCCCATATCTGCCATGGAATGCCCCAAATTGGCCCTAAATCAACCCAAAACTGCCCCAATCCCACCAAGTTTTCCTTAAGCTCCCAAAATGTTCCCCAAAATCCCCGGGGCCGAGCTGGATTTTCTGCAGGAACATCAGATCTGCTCCCGAGGGATGAAGAATCATTAAATGAAGGAATTTGAACCCAAAAGGGGCTGGGAGGGCCGTTGGGAGCTCTGGAATTGCAATCCCAAATCCTTTGTGCCCCTGGAAGCTGTGGCAGCAGAACAAGGGGGATTTCAGCCCAAATCCCAGCTGGGGTTTGCCAGGAGGGGTGGGGACCTCCTGGGAATTCATTTTTTTTGGGGAAAAAGCAGAATTTTGGGGCCGGTACCGCTTTGTCCTCCTTGGGCAGGTCCGGGAAGGGGAAGGGCGGCTGCGGGTACACGAAATCGTGGGAGACGTCCCGGAGCGAGGGCACCAGCACCAGCTGGGAGCCAGCACTGGGGGGAAAAGAGGGAAAAACAGGATTGGGGGGAGAAAATGGGAGGGTTTTGGGGTGAAAAGTGGTGGTTTTGGGGAAAAACCCCCGTGGGAATGGGGAATTTGGGGCTGTTTCTGTCCCCACCTCCGGGTGCCCTCGATGATGGTCCTGAGGCAGAGGTGGAACACGTCGGAGAAGGGGCTCAGGAGCTGGCAGCTCTGCAATGGGGGAAAACCACGGGATTGGCACCATTTCCATGGCTTTGGGGAGCTGCTGCTGCCCCAAATCTGCAGGGATTGAGGGGATTTTGGGGGGATCCCTCCTCACCTCCACCTGCTCGTGTTTGGCATCCAGGAATGGCCCAAACTGTGAAAAAAACAGCAAAAAACCACTTTAAATCACCCCCCAAAAAGATAATTTTTAATAATTCTCATCAATAAACTCCAATTTTAGCCCACACCTCCAAACTTTCAGGGCAAAATGAGACCAAAAAGGGGAAATTGCTGAAATGGATGCATTGTGCCCAGGCAGGGAATCAGGATTTGTCTCTGAGGGCAGCATTTGCTCTTAAATGCTGAGCTTTTCTGTCACTTTGGGGTGAAAAATGGGGATTTTGGGGATTGCTGGATGAAAAATGAGGTTTTGGGCACTCTTAAAGCGAAAAGTGTCTGTTTTGGGGCTCAGAAATGGGACTTTAATGTGAATTTTGAAGGGTTTGGAGCCTCCCAAGAGTTTCGAGGCTGCAGGGTCAGGGTGAGGGGTGCAGGATTGGGTTAACAATGATGAAGATAATTAAATATTCATCGTTAATGAGGGATTAATTGTCCTCACCAGGACACAAACGTCGGGGCGGTCCCGGGCCACCACCTCCAGGAGGTCACTGAGGGGCTCGAAGGCGACGCTGTCCGAGGGCGTGAAGGGGCCACAGGCCACCAGCACCATCCTCTGCTCTGGGGGAAGGAGTTTTGGGGGAAAAAAGGGGTTTTTTGGGGAAAAAAGGGGGTTTGGGGGAAAAAGGGGAAGTTTAGGGATTAATAGGGAGGGAAGATGGGGGTTTGGGGACACAAAGGAGGGTTTGGGGGATGGAAATGGGAAGGTGGGGAGGGAAGATGGGGGGATGGGGACAAAAAGTGGCTTGGGGACAGTAAAAAGGGGGGGATTTAGGGACAAAAAGGGATATTTGGGATCCCAATATGGGGGTTTGGGGGTGAAAAAGGAGTTTGGGAAGGGGAAAAGGGGGATTTGGGGACAATAAAAGGGAGTTTGGGGACAGAAAAGGAGATTGGGGAAGGAAAAGGGGGAGATGGAGAATCCAAAGGGCACTTTGGGGACAAACATTAAGATTTGGGGGACAGAAATGGGGACAAAAAGTGGAGGCCCCAGGACTCACCTGCCATCGGCTCCGTGGGGGTGTGGAAGGGCAGAGGGACCCCCTGTGGGAAAGCCAGGAATGTCCAAAAATGTCCCAATTCCACCCCAAACGCCCCAATTCCACCCCAAATCCCCCCAGGAGCGGGGTCACCTCGTAGAGCTTGGTCACCACCATCCTCCTGCCCGTGCTGTTGGTGCCTTCCAGCGCCACCACCTGTGGGACACCAGGATTGGGGGAAAACGGTGGGAAATTGGGAAAAAGTGTGGGAATCAGGGAAAAGGAGTGGGAACTGGGGAGAAAATGGGGCAGGAATTGGGGGAAAGGGGCAGGAATTGGGGAAAAGGGGGCAGGAATTGGGGAAAAGGGTAGGAATGGAGGGGAAAGGAGCAGGAATGAAGGAAAAGGGGCAGGGATTGGGGGGAAAAGGGTGGGGATTGGGGCAAAGGAGCAGGGAGGGAAGGGGGACCCCCAAAGCCGCACCTGTCCCGGGAACAGGGAATATTCTGGAAGCTCTGAGAGGTCCAGTGGGACCTGGCCCCCCCCCGAGTGCTCCTTGTCCCCCACCAGCAGCACGGATTTGGCGTTGAGCTTCCCGTTCCCGTCACAGCTGATCTGCCCCAGCACCGTCACCGGCTCCTGCGGGACCCCAAAACGGGGACACCCCAAAATGGG
>VZRH01000807.1:0-33394 GCA_013397555.1 Urocynchramus pylzowi
CCCACTGAATTTGGTAAATGCATCTTCTGGGGTTTGCTTTGTATGCAAAATACAGTGTAGAAAATTTAATTTAATCTAACTGTACCATTATGAAACAAGCCCCAAGCTCACCTTTAAAGCAAACCTAGTATAATAAGGCAAACATTTTGGGTATGAAAATCTCCCAATTTAGGAAATTTCTCAATGTTTCAACTATAGCCTGTTGATTAGTTGATAATAGCTTCTATCCTACTGGTCTGAAAATGTTTACAGTTTTAGCCCAGAGTTGGTGCACCTTAACAGCCAAAAACAAAAAAAAACCAACCTGCCAACCAACCAAAAACCAAAACAAACAAACAAAATCAAAAAACCAACCAACTAAACAAACAAAAAACCACAAACCAAAAAAAACAACCTAAAAATATCTGTAAATTTTGAGGAGCAAAAAAAAGCTAGATGCAACCTCGCTCTTCAGGAATTATCTTTTATTAAAGCTATCTGGTGAAGCACAGTGACTAGAATCCTCTTCAGTCTTTCTAACTACTTGGGAATCTGCTGCAGCTGCAAAATTCCTGTGTTGCTGGTCTCGTTAGCCAATTATAAATGACAATATTTTGTGCCTTCTCTTTTCTTTGAAATCTCAGCTCAGCATTGTACAAAGTTGATTCAAAGTGCTGTATAATCCTGTTATAAATTCATTGCTTTTCATTTAAAGCCTTCAGTTTAATTCTTTCCTGGATGGATCTATCAATTCATTCACTCTGAGTAGCCACACAAGGGCTTTATTTCTGGCTTTTTAATGTGCCAGTCACGGAGAGACACAATATCCAACTGCAGTATCTCAAGTGAGCTTCTACAGTACAAATGTTCACACAACTGCAAGAGAAAAACTTCATTTCATCTGGTGAGGCTTTGGTTGACACTAAGATTAAAGGCTTAACAAAAGCAATGGTCTGCTCTGTTACCATTCGAGAGTTTCTTGCTTCACCGTGCTATGAAAGACAAATGAAGGACCGTCTGACTGTTAACTTTTCCTCATCTCTAGAGGGTTGCATGTGATTAAAAGGAAGGAGAGATGAGGAGGTTTGGGATCAGTCATACAAAATATCCAAACCTGTAGCCATAGGAACATTGTCTTTTGGCCACCAAAGCATCTACCATTCAGGCTGTGGCTTAAAATCATTGGTTAAATCTGAACCTGATAGAAAACAGACAAAATGCTAGGTAAATATAGCAGTAAATGAATGCATTTCAGTATGCTAGGAACTGTTCTGCTTTTTTTGTCAGAGTAAATTCGTGCATCATAATTTATTTTATTTCTTGGTCTAGAATTTATCACTCTTATACCTAATTTTATTTGTTTTCCACCTTTTGGGAGAGCTTTCATTTTTATTTTTTTTACAATTGAATAACCCATTTCATATGGGAAAATAAAATCCTTGTCAGTTTTTTTTTTTTTCCTTTCAATTTAGGGAAAAATAAAAAGCAATGTGTTTGTAAGCTGTTGATGAAGCTAAAAATATCACAGCCAAGTGTAATAATTTAAAGGACTGGATACAATGCTTTTGGTAGAAGTTGAAAACAGTATCTCCATAGGAGTAAAAAAAAATTTCTTGTTTTATGTACCCATGATTATGATGGTTATTATTAAACTGCCACATCACATCAATGAGTAAACAAGCAGCTATGCCTAGATCATATTAACTATTGTGACAGCTGTAAATACTGCAGTAATGACTCTCCTGCGGGCAATAGAACAGATAAGAAAATGATTGAAACTCCATGGATTTGCTACACATTTACAGGTGATTCTGCAACAAGCTAGACAATCTCTCAAGTAGGAACAGCCTGTTTGCCTTGGAGGTAATGCAGACTCTAAAGAGCAAACTGAACTGCATGCTGTTGAGCAGTATAACCTTTGATTTTAACCCTTTTTTTTTTTTTATAAAAATGCAAATTAAGTAGTCAGAACTAAAGCGGTTCTTCAAATGTGCTCTGTAAAGGAAGAAAAATATCCATCTGTGTCTCTGTTTTGTTTTCAATATATAGTTTGTGAGGTTTTTTTACAGGGTGGGAGTTGTTTGCTTTGTTTAAGAAGAGGTTGCACGCCTCAATAAATATCAGGAATACCAAATGCAGTATTTGCAGTTTTCCTCCCCTTCATACACCAGTGGAAAAACTACAAAGATGTGACCCTATGCAATCAGTATTCATTCATGAGCCTTTCCAGTTCTGTGTCTTTCTGCTTGCTTGCTCAGCAAATGCCATGCAAGGAGAAATAACAGTATGTGCCCTATATTTAAATTACTAGGGGCGAAGATTTCTGAGAAAGCAATTAGAAGTCGTGTCCTGGAGAGCCCTGAGTAGATGGGAAGAACACAATTTTTTTATGCTTGCCAACCAATACTGCAAAACATAAAAGGTCAATAATATTCAAGCCTCAGAGTCTTAATTAGCTAATTGCAGTTACCACTCGCTTCAAGCAAAGATCCATAAAAAAGACAAAACACAAAATAAGAAGTAAAATGATGTTATGAAGCAGTGGAATTAATTTGGTTTTTGAGCAGGTTTTTATAGTTATTTTGACTGCAATTTTTATGTGTCTTGCAAATCTCCTTCTGAATTCAAAGGGATTTAAAATAATATAATGGAAATATTAAGATTTAAGTATCACTGCTTTTAAAGCTTTATATCAAACAAAATAAACACCTGAACACATTATTTTTTTATTAAAAAATATCAGGAAAAGATTTACTAAGCACTGTGGTTTGACATATGGTTTCTGTTGAAAGATATTAGTATCCCCTGCAGTTCATAGGGATATTTTGACTGAGAGAAAATGAGAACATTATGATTTTTCTGCATTCAATGTCAATATATGATGCTTCGTGAAAAAGTGTTTTTTATTGAATTGTGATTCTTAAAATCTTCATGAAAAAGTGTTTTTTATTGAATTGTGATTCTTAAGATTATTCTTTTAAGTTTCAGACTTTTAGACAATTTCATGTTGAAGATTATAAAAAAGAATTATAAGTAACTACTCTTGAACAATGAAGAACCAGAAGTTGAAAGAACAGACAAAGAAATGCCTGCCAGTTACTATTTTGTGGAAATACTGTGATTTCTAAAATAACAAAAGTTTTGTGGAAGATAATGATAAAAATGTCTTTTTTTTTTTTTAAGTATCTAAATTTTATTTTTTTGGCTTACCTATTTTTATATTAAATATAATAATAAAATTAACGTGATATATGCAATTATTTAAGTACTGACTTGATCTTTAAGTTACCTAGATGTATTTTCAGCAATGCGGTACAAAAGGCAACCTGAAGCATTTAAATTATCCTGAACTGGAACATCTTTGAATACCAGTACAAAAAAATGTTTAGTACAAAACTTAGAAATGCCATTTACAAGTAAAATCAGCACTTGGAATAATCAGAATAGGTGTCTTACACTATTTAGCTTATCAGATAAAACACAGCTGCATGCGGCTAAATAGATGTTTCTCTCCATACACACACATTTTGCAATAAACTCACAAAGTACTTGAGCTGGAGAAGCTATACATGCTTCAGTAACAAAAGACCTGTTTTCACAAGCTTTGCAGTAAGTAGCTCCAGTGTTAACTGAGCACAAGCACTTGCTTTTCCATGCATAAATATGGGCCTGAATATGCAATTTATTCTCTGGTTTAAATTTCATTGACATCCCTCAGGTAATATTCTACCAGTTAATACAGTCAGACTTTGTTATACAGAGACACTTATATTGCCTCCTGTTCTCAAAGCCTGCCTATACAGATATTGTGTACCTATACAAATAGGTGTACCAAACTTGCTTCTGCAGTGCTCAACTCATCATGCTCATCCTCCTTCCTCCAGATTTTCTCTCATGCAGCACCTGTTGTAACCACTTGATAAGTTTTCCTCTGCTGTTATAGCTAGTTTTGCTTGAATAATCGAACTTGTCGATGTAATTTTTCTTTCCGTTTTCTTTTTCCTCAGTTAAGAAATAAGTAAAAAAATTAAGTCACCTGAACCATTTCATCATTCTTATGGGAGTCATGATGCACACAGGTCTATAATCACAGAGGCCATGGAAAGCCTTTAAAGAACTGTCCATAACTTATTAAAAATCCAGAAACCATCATTGCAATTTTTGTCACTGCTGGCATTTAGTAATTAATCCTAGAGGTCTCATTTCGTTATTTGATAGATTTGAACAGACCAGTGCAATGACAACTGAAAATTTGAAAATCCAGATTTTAGCCCTGCATCTTTTCACTCCAATCACAATGCCCCAGCAGAATACATATAACTCAGAGGAGTGAAACTTTACTACTGAAGAATTTGAGCAACCATGATGCTGACTCTTAGGACTCCAAAGACAAGGACAGCTGCAGACTTTCAGTGGTCATGACAATGTCAGGCCTGCACAGAAATCCAGTGATGGGGAGGACCATCAAGCAGTTGGATTTCATTTAGATTAGTTGATATTAATTAAAAACAAATTGATATTAGTTGATATTAACTAAAACCTCTATTTTCTCAGGTAGCTGTCCAACCATAACCTATGCTGACCTTATAAGGTACATGGTGTTTTGAAGCAAGATCCAATTAATCATCTATATTTGACAAGAAACAGGATATCTCTTTCCACTAACTAGGCAGAAGTTAGGCTAGATGACCTCAGCAAAGGATGCCTCTGTTTATGTAAAAACTTCCTAGCCAGTCTACCATTTTTATTGATGGTTTCTCTAACTGAAGACACTTCAATCCTGACTGAGTCCATTCATTCCTGTGGGCAGGTCTTATTCCTAGGACTCCTAGCATGCCACTGCTGCTGCTGGTGCTGCACAAGGGGGAGAGACACCTCTCCCAGCACCCAACCCCTACCAGAAATTTGCCTGGTTCTCTGCTCTGGGTGCTGGGAAGGGGGACTGAAGGTGGTACATGAGACTTGGGTATATCTCTGCCTCCTCATGGAGAGTGATTTGAAAATCAGTATGGGGGAATTGGAGATCCAGTGCTGGTATGAGGGCTGGAGGCCACAGGATGAGGAGATCAGCAGGGAGCCAGGGGTCTATGCAGGCCTGGGTGCTCCCCAGACACTACTGCTGTGCTGGGCATCCATGGCCAGCAAATCCTCACAGAGGCCCTGAATGACACCAGCCCTGGAGCTGCCCTGACACTCTCCCTTTGGGCACCACAAAGGGGCTGATCTCCAGCAGCAGGGACCAGGGGACCCCAGCTGTGAGGGGCACGCAGGATCATGGGCCTTGATGTGGGCATGGCCACCTGGAAAGGGTGGGGGGGCTCATACATTCTCCTGGGGCATTTGTGCGACTCCTCTTCAGATGTTCCCTTTTGTCCCTCCCTATTCCAGCAGTGTTGTTGCTTCACTTTAGTCTCCATGGGCAACTTCTCTGCACACACTGCAGCACTTCTGGTTGCTGAGTGCTTGCAGTGCAAATGAGGGCCCAATATTCCATCTCCTGAAATCTGCTCATCTGTCTCCTTCTGTCTTTGCAGTTTTCAAACTCACAAAACCTCGCACCTTGGAGAGGAAAATGCACAGCAATATTATCCTGGATCCTACCCAACTGTTCCAGACCAGCTGTAATTGGGATTTTTCCTTGGCACATGTATTTAAAGGAGATAAATTCAAAATTTTACATGACCAGTGGAAAGATTTTGTCCCAGCATAGCCATCTCTACATCTCTCTGCCCAAGATGCCTACATGAAGCAAATGGATTTCCCACTGTGAAGAAAGTGATCAGCCCCAGGACTGGTCGTTGCTAAACTGTGCTTGGGATTGCTTCATGCTGACAGGAGAGAAGTAACTGGCAGCTGAATGTGAGACAGTGCAGAACACTTAGGAAAGGAGCTGTCAGAGGTGCTGTAAGGTTGTAGGCTGCAAGGAATGCCAAAATTTAGCTGCCTTGTGAAACACTGAGCAAGAAAAAAAGAGCTCCAAGGGTCAGATTAAAATAGTGATATTCCTCAGAATACACAATATAAGTCCTTCACCAGGGCTTTTGCATCATGTTTAATATCATCAGAAAGTGTACAGAAAACCTGAATTGTATTTTTTTACTGTATCAGTCAAGTGAGAAAGTAATGTGAAACAATCCTGCAGCTGTGTATATGGCAGTGATCTTATGCAAAAGCAGTAACAACTCTCAGAATTAAGAACATTTACTTTCATGCCCAAGGATTTAGATAGGAAAGCAGCATTCTATATATCTTTGCCTTCTGTAGGGGTCATAGAAAGCTCATGAAGCTGATGCAACATAGATATGTTATTCATTGTTTCTTTTTTAGGCCAATATTCAGAAAAAAAGGTAACTTTCATGCTAGCAGAAAGCTATAGAGCAAAATAATTCTGCATCCTTGTGATGAGGATACTCATACATATATACAGATGATCATTTTCGCTTAAAGCATTCCAAGGTTAAAGCAACAATAATCCTGAGAAAGCGGGACTCACCTACTCAGTGTCCTAGTTACTAAACCCAAGGTAGTCACTTTAATGGAATTTTCAAGGAGTTCTATCTAAATAACATTAGAGCTCTATCTAAAGCATTCTTACAGGGATGCTTTGAATGCTCTCACTAGATGCTCTTAGTAGACAGGCTTCATTGCACCTGGTTCGTGGATTTCATCATCATAGAAGACATCTCCTTGCTCACATCAAAGCAGTTCAGGTCAAGCAAAGAAAGTTGCTGTCTTCCAGAGAACACACAGAAGGCGAAAATAAGATGCCCACAAGTTTTGGGTGCTTGGAAGGATGTTGTAAAAGAGATGTTTTTTAGATGGCTTTTTGGATGTACATGCTTAAAGCCAACTTATGTTCTGTTTAAGAAATCTACATAATTATTTTGACTGAGTCTTCTCCTTTCTGAAGTCATCTATAATTCTGTACATGAAATATCTTATTCACTGATTTTTCATTGCATATACTTGGAAAATGCATTTAGGAAGTGTAACTTTTGAATCTGTTTTTCATATGATAAAGAAAGCCTACAAATACTTTGGCATAATGCCTGCTATGAATGGTTACAATACTTTATAGGAAGTAAGTGTAATTTAACAAGAAAATAAAATGAAGGATTTACTCAGAGTTTGCTTATTGACTCCCCTACCTGTTCAAGGAGATCAAACCCCTGTATTATCTGACCACAAATAGATGCTACTGTATGTTCACCCTGCTAAATAGACTCTACTTCTTCCTCCAAGTAATGGATTATTCTGACTTCTGATTGAGAGGATCCTCCAGTGCAAGCTTGAAGGTTTTTCAGTATATACAGGAGGTCATGCTGAAGTTTCTGATTATGCTTAAAGTACATGAAAGCAAACTACAGCAAATGGTTAATCTTTATGCAGGCTTGATTTACACAGACTGTTTTGTTGCCCTGTAATGAAGTTGATTTGATTGGATCTCTTGTAATATTTAATGGCTTAGTGCTGAAATGATAACCTAAACTGAATTTCTAAGTTTGATTTTAAATGTTTATTTAATTTCTAAAAATTGTTTATAAATTTTGAAAAGCTTGTGATTGTTTTAGTTCTGCACCAGGAACTGTCATTGAAGTACATGGCGTATCTTCCAGCAATGTCAATTCATCTCTCTTGGCTAAGAGATTTTCTCTGATATTCTAGATCACACTCTAGTGTAGTTACTCTTGAAATGTGTAGCTGAGCTGGGGAAAATTTATCTAATTTTTAAATGGCAAAAACATGAAGATAAAAATCAAATTAACATAAAAAAGGTAGTTTTAGCCTTCTGCCAGAAGTGTTTCTGAAACTGAATTAAAAGCCCTTTAGTTTGATATTTTTTCTTTCTTCATGTAAGTTTCTGCCTTTTATTGTTCTTCACATGATTCAGATGAACACTTGCTCATTAATTTATAATGTGTTGCTGTCTTCACTCACACTCTACTGCTATCAGCTTCGAAATGCAGAGTCAGATGTGGAAATTCAAACTGCTTGTCAGTCATAATTAGTATAAACTATATCAAATCGAGATGCTAGCTTAGAGAAGGAAAAAGAAGCACATTGCCACATTACCTTCAACTTGGTAGACTAGGACTTAAAATGAAACAGAAGTTGGCTCAAGTATCCTTATTGATAGGTAGTTACTTCAATGTCCTGTTCATTTATGAGACAAACTTGGAGGCATAATAACTCTTCATTTATAAAAGGTGATCAGTAGATTACTCAGAAAGTGATTTTTTAATGCACTGTATTTGGCTAGCATTGCAAGGTGTGGGTAGTGGAGGGGCTACAGGGTGATTTCTGTTAGGAGGACCAAGACAGACCCACCGCTTGATCTTCAGCAGCAGTGGGATAACATTTTAAAAAGGGGGAAAAATTACTGCACAGGAATAATAGCAGCCAGAGGGAGGAGTGAGTATATGTGAGAGAAAAAGCCCTGCAAACACCAAGGTCAGTGAATAAGGAGGGTAAGGAGGTGCACCAGATGCCAGGAACTGAGATTCCCCTGAAGTTCGTGGTTCAGACCATGGTGGAGCAGCTGTGCCATTCCAACCCTTGCAGGTCCATGGTGGAGCAGAGATCCACCTGCCTGAAGGTGGTGGATCCTTCAGGAGCCCCTGAAGGACCCCACACCAGAGCAGGTGGATGCCTAAAAGAACCTGTGGGATAAGTGGTCTCAAGCAGGCTCCTAGCTGGACCTGCTCCTGGCAGGATGTCTCCCTGTGAAGAGAGGAGCCCAGACTGGAACATGTTTGCTGGCAGGAATTGCGACCCTGCAGAAGGGACACACACATGCAGTTCATGAAGAGCTGCAGCCTCTGGGGAGGACTCACAGTGGAGAAGTTAGTGTAGAACTGAGTCCACTGTGAGGGACCCCGTGCTGGAGAAGAAGAGTGTGAGTCCTCCCTCTGAGGAGGAAGGAGTAGCAGAGACAATGTGCAACTGATCACAATCCCCCTTCCCTCATCCCCTGTTCCACACAAGAGGAAAAATTAGGAATAAAGCTGAGCCCAGGAAGAAGGGAAGTGTTAGGGATAATTGTGTTTCAAGGATATGGATATATCTCCTTTTATCCTGTAATAAATTCAACAAATTTCTCTAAGTCAGACCTGCTTTGCTCACGATAGTAATCAGTGAGTGATTTCTCACTGTCCTTATCTTAATCCAGAAGCTTTGTTATATTTTCTCTCCCCTGCCCAGGAACATGGGAGTGACAGATCAGCTTTGGTGTGGTCCAGCCAGGGTCAACCCACCTGTTACACCTACATGACTTTTTGTTTTTTTCAGCTAATGCATGATATACACTCCTTTTTATTCAGTATTTTATGAAGGACTTAAATTCACATGAAACAAGAAGTAGCTAACATTGCCTAGAATGACAACAAATAGCAAGCAATTTGTTCTCCTAGAGCATTTGGGTGTGAGACATAATGAATCCCAAAGCTGTCTTAAGACTGTTGTTAAGGTATAACTAAGCATGCAGTAAGACAAATGTGTAGTTGCCATAAACCTTCAAGTTTAGACAACTTTCCGAAACGCTGTCTCTGAACCCCTGTATCACCTCTGTATAAGATTAGAGATCCTGGAATGTTTCTCTGATGTTGGAGTTACAACAAATACATTATGGTGCAGAGGGTTATAGCAAGATGATAGATTGCAGCATTTATCTTGCATATTAAATTTACTGATTATCTATGATCCAATAAAATTCGGCTTCTGACCATCTGTTACAAGAAGCTTGGAAGCTTCATTATTAGGCAATTGTTTCATAATTATTCTGAGAACATGTCTAATGTAAATTTTCTCATTTAAATTATATTATAATTTATCGAAGAAGTTTTTAATCTGCGTGCTTTGAGCCTAATTGTTTTGAGCCAACATCTGCCATGTATGAAAAGCTAAAAATATATATGTAAAGTGTCATATGCATCAAGGCTCTTCACAGTATTCAGTAAACACTGCAAATGTCCAGTAACAGTTGGTATCCACATAGAAAAAGGCACTAACCATATTGAATACCCTCTTCCAGCTGTTGAGGCAGAGATTTAAGCCTAGGGAGCTGTTTTCAAATGTATTTGGCTATTTTACCATCTGGTATTTACTGACTCTGGGTGCAGTCCTGCTTCTAGTCATGTGATTTGTACTAATCAAGTCTATAAGAAATAAATCCAGAGGCATATCTGGCATCAGTTATTTTAGTCAAATGGTGAGAACTTGAGGGTCTTTAAAGGAACCTGTAGATATGAAATGTTCAAATTTAGGAGAAAGATTCAGGTTCCTTTGAGAACTATCTTTTCTGAAATTAAAATAATTTTTTTTTTTTATTTCCCTGTGAGACACTTGGTCTTCCTGCTTCAAAGAAAAACTTCTTATTGCATAAAACTTTCAACTTTGGCTAAAAATTTGCTCTGTAAATTGAACTGTACACCATTTATTTACAAGAAGTTTGCAAATTTCTTCAAATAAAATCTTCCTGTCAAGAGTGAGGAGGTAGGAGGCAAACTGCTGAAGAATGTGAGGAAAGAATGCATATTAAATCTATCCTGACTACGTAGACGATGTTGGAGAAACCTTCAGTATTCCTCTAAAACAGGCAGTGGTTTAAATTAAAAAGAAGTAAAAAACCAAAAAAAAAAAAAAAAAAAAAAAAAAAAAAAAAAACACCAAAAAACCCCAACCAAACAAAAAAACAACTAACTAAAAAATCAACAAAACAACTAACTAAAAACCAAAACAACCCCAAAACCCAAAACAACAACAACAACAAAAAAAAACCACCCCAACCAACTAAAGATATTAAAAGGATAAGTACTATATAAAGGTATGTGAAATCCATTTCTCTGTAAGTATAATGAGTACCTGAATACTTCAACATTTTCATCTGCTGAAGTTATTTCTGTTATACAAGATGTAGCAAGAAGCACTGAAGGAAACAGATGAATGCTGGGTTAAAATAAGAAAGGCTAATATATTCCTGTAAGCAGTGTGAGATGGATATAAGTAGTTGGTTTTGGAGCGCAAACAGTACTTATAAATAAAATATTATATAACACTGAACTTAAAAAAGAAGTCAATTCAAAGCAATACTTAAGGTTGTATTTTCTGAAACCATCCAAGACATAGAGCTGGCACATCCATATGTATTTTAGTGAAGTTCATTAGAAAAGTGAGAGAAAGTTGATAAATACTGAAAGGAAGACAGGAAACTAGAAATTTTATAATTTGGCTGTTGGAAAAAGAACACTATTTTTTATTGTAGAATGAGGAAATAGAAATGTTTTTAAGGAATTAGTGTCAGGATTGTTTCTAAACATAATTTGGCTAGTGCTAAAATTTTTGCTTGTAATACTCCTGCAATTAGAGACCATGAAGAACAGAAAAAAATTAATCACTATATTTTCCTGGCATCAACTTATAACACTAATACCAAACCCAAAAATGACTGGTAGAAAAATTCTGAGAAGCTCACAGGACAACTTGGAGCTGGGAACTGTGATATCTTCTGTGCATCTGCATAGTTTAAATCATTGCACCCCTTACAAACCTTGACACATTCAGGATAAAATTATGTCAAGTTTAATTCTTCTTCCTAAATTTAGAGACATAAGCTTTGTGAGACCAGGTTTTGGTACCAGGGGGCAACAGGAGTGACTTTTGTGAGAAGCTGCCAGAAGCTTCCCTCTTGTCCAACACAGCCAACAGGATATGGCTCCAAGAAGGATCTGCTGCTGGCCAAGGCTAAGCCAATCAGAGAAGGTAGTAATGCCTCTGTAATAACATGTTTAAAAAGAAGAAAAAAGTTATTGTACTGATCTGATTGCATCCAGAAAAGAGAGGAGTGACAACATGTGAGAGGAACAACTCTGCAGATGCCAAGGTCATTAGAGAAGGACGGGCAGGAGGTGCTCCAGGCAGTGGATCTGAGATTCCCCTGCAGTGCATGGAGGAGACCCAAACCAGAGCAGGGAGATGCCCAAAACAGGGCTCTGAACCTGTGGGAAATCCATGCTGGAGCAGGCTCCTGCTGGGACCTGCAGACCTGTGGAGAGAGGAACCCACACTGGAGCAGGTTTCCTGGCAGGACTTGTGATCCCATGGGGGACCCCTGTTGGAGGAGGCTGTGCCTGAAGGACTTCTCCCTGTGGAATAATGACCTACACCAGAGCAGTTTGTGAAGAATTGTTGCCCGTGGGATGGACTCACATTGGGGAAGTTCATGGAGAACTGTCTCCCATGGGAGGGACCAGACAGGAGCATAGGCTCCTCTCCCTGAGCAGTGGCAGGAACAAGCACGATGAACTAACTGTAACCCCCATTCCCTGTCTCCCATGCCACTGGTGGGGAAGAGGTAGAACTGGAAAGTAGGGAGGGATGGGGAGAAGGCTGTTTTGTAACATTTATTTTACTTATCATTATCCTGTTCTGATTTTGTTAGTAATAAATTCAGTTAATGCTCCCAAGCTGAGTCTGTCTTGCCCATGACAGTATTTAGTGAGTGATCTCTCCCACTTCTTACCTCAACTCATGAGCCTTTTGTTATATTTTCTCTCCCCTGTCCACTAGTGATGGACCAGCTTTGGTGGTGACCTGGCATCCAGACAGGGTCAACCCATTGCAGCTGTAATTAAGACATAGATCTCGGTCATTTTTCTGTATTAAACTAAAGAGGCTAAATCTCTTAGTTAGCATGAAGATATTTTCCTCACAACCATGGTTCTCCTAGAGTTGCTTTTTATGCTGCAGCTTGGACATAAGAGTCCACTGCATAATTCAGTGTCCCAATAATGACATCAATATTTTCTTGGGGAAAAATCCCTGCCAAAACCCTGCATCTAATATTTCTCTACTTCCACCATTCAATTAGCTATCTGAACAAGAGCAAACAGCTTAGAAGATAACAGATGCAATAAATTGTGCCAAGTAGACTCTCCCAAGCTGTACCAGATGAACGTGTGCTGGCTTGTTTTTCAGCCTTTTTGGTAAAGCTTTCCCCAATAGACAAATTAAATGTTTAAGCTTTCTACAGCAGTGCTTCTGATTCCTCTGGAAACCTAAGTATGACGCCTTTATTAGATCCAAAATACATATTGAATCACTCGGTAAAGAAATGTTTAATCTGCTTGAAGATAAAAGAGTTATACAAATAATCTTTATTCTAAAACATATGAATGAAAATAATTGTATGTGGGGTAGAGTATTCCATTACCACTTCTAAGTTACCATTTGATTCTGTCACCTTAAGAGATAAATTATTCCCTCAGCTATTGCCAAGCTAGAACTGAATTTATAAATATGTATGGACATGTGTCATTTATGGTCGTGAGCATCATAACCTCTGAATAAACAGTATTTTGTTATTTGCTACACAAACACATTAGTTTGTACAGAACCACAAGCAAATCCCCACAATACATATATAAGCACCTTCAAAACAAACTTCAACTGGAAAGTTTATCTTCAAGAAAAAAATTCATTTGTTGAAATTAAAGACAGGAAAGAGTCCTAAATGAATAAGTTTCCTACAAATTAAATAATATTTTCCATTCAGATGTCTAGAAATCCTGTAGGTTCCTACTGAGGGACTTCTATGACAATAGAAAGATTTGAACTAGAATTAAATTAGAATTGGCACTATGTAAATAGTTTGGACAAAACCTAGGGTATTAGGTTTTACAAATATAATCTTAATATAACCTCAAGGCAAAGTTCTTACTAGAATTGACAATGCCCTTTCTTATTGCAGAGTTTCTACACATGTCTGATTGAAATATCTTTTCTATCATTTTATCTGACATATCTATTATTAACAAGGCATGAAGGGAATACTGCCAGTTTTTCAGAGTGATAACACTCATAAAAATACTGTCCTGGCAGAAAATGAGAAGGAAATATGTACTGGTAAAGTACTGGATTTAGGATCCTATATACAGTTAGCTCAAATTTAGCTGAAAAATTTGGCACAAAAAGTTATGTGTCTCTAGCTCTCTTTAATAATAAAGTTAATGGTGTTTATCCTTGTAGCTTGGAAGTCTCATGAGATCCTGTAATGTTTTAAGGATGAAGCAAAAGAATGTGCTAAGACTTTGTTTTTATTTCAGAGCAATTGGAGAACTGTATCATTTTGGCCACCAAAACATACTTCTTTTTAGTATGAGGAAATAGTAGAGAAGGGCAAAGTATTGCCTTGCTGTTTAAACATGAATGACTGAACGTCAGATAGATTAGAAGTCAAATTCTGTGAAGCTGAAGACATAAACATGTGCATAAGAAAATATTTTGAATGAAGCCCAGATAACTTTCTGACACTTGCCACGATGAGCCTGAGTACAGAAACCAGGCATGTTTCAGTTCAGCATCTCTTCTACAGAAATACTTTCCTTATACACATGGAGCAAGGACAGTCATCTAAAATTTACATAAATAACTGAATCTCTATTAATAGTTTTTCAAGTATCTTGTATTTAGTAGCCTAAGCAAAGATATAGCACATATTAAATTTAGACACTAAATAGCTCCTATTTCTTCTACCATGCACCACTCATTCCCTGCTTTCTCACTTGTGACTAGAATAGTCATCCCAGGCATAGTTTGGCAAAAAAATTCTCCTGCAAACATACATATTCTGCCTCTCATTTTAAGATAACCCTACCTTTTCATCCGTGGATATAAAAATAACCAGGAATTCTATTCGTGAATGGCACTGAAAACCGATGCAGCAGCTTCCCCTGCCGGCTGCTGAGGAGACGAACTCGCGGCCATTCCCTCCATGCCCGCCCTCGCCCTGCCGCCCGGCACAGGTGACGAGAGTTCAGCCAAGGGCAGCTACAGAAGGCGAGTCTCATACCAGGATTTTTCCCAGGGAAACAGTTCATCAGTGAATACTGAGATACTTAGTATCTGTCAAAAGGAAAAAAAAAATAAGTATGCCAGTTGAAATGTTTAGATCTGCTCTGAGGGACTCTGTACAGTTGCAAGCATTTTAAATATACAGGCTGCTTGCATGAACATTTTAGTCTGCCAGCACATGCCAGTGTGTTTTAGGTATGTGACTAGTTATACATAGCTTCTTTCTTCTCTAAGGGTCAAAGATATTCTGTGAAGGCAACTGAAAATGGCTGTATGCATTTCTGTGCTTTGCTTCATCAATAAAAGCTTTCTAGCTCCTTTTCACTGTAATTTTTTGATATCAAAGCATGTACATTCCACCAAAATGAATGGTAGTCATGCAACTCTATCTGCTGTATAACTTAGAAAGTATAATTGTACCTGCATACGGGTAAGTGTTGACATTGCTGTCCGCAGGACAATACCCTCTCAACTACTCTGTCTTCTGTAATAAAGCATGCAGCAAATCACCTGCAGGGCAAAAGATAATGGACACAATGGTGCAAATTGTTATGGTCAAGACTTTCTCATTTAGCTTAACAGAAAACCACAGGACCTTATCAGCTGAAGGGAATGGCATTGTATAGTATCTCACTCAAGGTCAGGCCTAACATTTCGGATAGACTGGGGGAATTCAGCTGCTATGAAATTTTTGAGGATTTATGGAACCATATAATCAACTGTTTATAACTAGTCACTAGGCTAGTGACTGATCGTGATTATTCAAGAGGGTCATTCAATGGCCACTTTAATCAAATTATTATCAGAAAGCTTTTACTATCAAATTTTATGTGTATTAATATATTTTTATGACCCCATTCACTTCAAGCTGCAGATGATGAGGAGGGAAATGACAGAGACAGTTATCTGAGTTTCCTGCTGTTGAAGTAAAATAAGAGAAAATTGCATTTTTCTGGTTTTTTAATATCATTTTTACTTTACAGTGCTGAACTCCTCTGATGTCTTGTTGCTGGCAATACTATTTCAAAGCCACTTTGAAAGTAGGAAGGTCCTTGTATTCCCCTCCATCAGCCAAAAGCAATGAAGCATTACAATTCTCTGCCCATTCTATTAATAGACTTGCAACTGAAGCAGAAGAAATTCAAGGACTTTTCTTTCCTGACACATTTTACAATACCTCTAAGCAACATAGCAGAAATCAAGGTACAAAGCTTACATGTCATTTCTGATGAAGTAGGGCATTTATTTAAGAAGCTGAAAATTGATTACACTTATTTTCTAATTCCTTTGGTAATGTCTAAGAGTAGCATGGTCTCAAGCATTGCAGCACCTCCAGAGTTGCACTGAGTATCCCATTCAATATTCAGTGCCAGAAAAATATTGCAGGAGCTATTTTCTGCAAAGCTAATGTGGTCATGTTCACACTTAAGTGAAGGGATTTTCTTCTGCAAGAACAAGCTGAGTCAAATGTTAAGGTATGGATATGATCTCAAAATATAGCCTGTGAAAACAGAGATAATGGTGGCTTGCCAACAGAAAGTCTAGTGGAACAAATTTCCTGGATTTTCTAGACACCTTTATTTAGAGATTGTAAGGCCTATATTTCCCATCCATATAAATTAGATACAATTATCATTTCTGGTGACACTGATTAACTACGTATACTAAAAAAAATTCCTGTAGTATGAGGAATCTCCACCTAGGACCTCACTGTAATCTTCTCTGCAACCAAAACCACCCCTGACGCATTTACTTTTCCCAACATTTAAATCAGTATCTGCATTTGCTCTCAGATCTTAAGCATTTAAGTGTGTTTTTATGTGGCAGACAGGAAGGAGTTTGTTCAATTTCTCTTTCTAGTTAGACATGTCTTAGATACAAATAGATTTTGGGGCAACCCTTTGGGTGACTCCAGAGATTCTCATCAGTTTCCAATATCACAAAAGTTTGAAAAGCTGTTGTTTTGTTAGTGATGTTAAAGATAAAATGCCAGATAAATACCCAATTCTGAAACTGGAGTAAGTAAGCACATTAATATTTAGGCCAGGATGATCCATCTTTCTGCAAAAATACTGATTCTAGCAATCTGAATTAAATTTGTTGGAATTAATACAGTTGCTGGAGGAAATAACTTGGAGAAGGTATCAAGAGACCGCTTTATAAACATGTTTAAATCCCAGCTAATATTTCAATATCTCTGTAAATACTGCTTCTTAACAACAATCCATTCTAATTACACAACAAAGCAGTCCTCCCACAGTGCTACATAATGTATGATAAGCTGACATTTAATTGAATTCAAATCAGGACTTTCTTTCTTGACGGTATCTTTTTATACATTGTTTTCCTTAAGAATCTAGGAAAAAGTAAACATTTAAGATAAATGAAAGTCTGCAAGATCTGTAGAAAGTATTCAAATTAAATCCTAGTCACAGCAATTTCATTGCAGTGATGACATAGACAGGTTTGTACTTTTTTTTTTTAATGTTGGAAAATGATCCCTTCACTTGGTATCAGAAAGTACATAGTATGTTAATACATTTTTTTTTTTTGTCCAAAACAGCAACTATACATAAATAACTACAATCTCTGTTTTCAGTCAAGAAAATTTACCTATGTCAGTGAAGATATTGCATGGTGCACTACCAGTTCACCTGCAGCTAAGAATCCTTGACAATTAGGGTCAGTCTTTAAACAAAAATTTTGCCTCTTTTGTTCAAGATAATGATGGCCATGTTGTCTCCTCTTGACAACATTTTAGGAACTTGACAATGACACTCAATGGATTTAGCCAAAGACAAAACCAAACCCCAGAGGGATAAAATGAGCTTATGAGATTTAATTCCTATTGAAATTAATGAATGTTGTGTGACTAAATCCTTAGGTCAAGTTTGAAATGTTCAATCACAATGCATGTACCTAATAGGAAAGTAGCAATTTTACTCTTCATTAAATCAGGGAAAGGTCATGGCCTCTGTATGTTATTGGTACATCATCAAATAGACCTACTGAAACCTGCTGCATCACATACCAACCATTCCCTCTTTCATCACCACATCCCCATTTTAGTTTACTTTCACGGCTGCCAAGACGCCTGCTCCTGTCTTGATAGGTTCAGATACAAAAGAGAAATAGTACTGAATATCAAATATATTAAATAGTTGGGGAGATGTACAAAGTAAGGCTTATCAGGTTTGCCAAGATCTTCTGATGTCTGCGTCACAGATGAGATTATAAAATGAACAAAGAAAGGAAATTAAAAATTTTTAAAAATCTGAGAAAAAGTAAAAAAGAGGGGAGGTGAGGCTCCATTTAAGTGACTTGTATTTAGTCTTACTGATAATTTCTTACTTATATAAATAGGACAACTGGTCTGATTGAGACAGGAAAAAAAATAACAGGCAGAAAACTCCAGAACATCACTCAGAGCAGAAAACAGATGCCTCTGGAAGGGAAAAATAAGCATGATTTTAAGCTGAAATCTCAATATATTAATTTACCAGACTACATTTATTTCTTAGCTGGCTAATCTCTGAAGGTCCTCTCTCATTCTGATAATTTTGGAATTCATCAGATATAAAAAGTTATCTTTGTAAGCATTTAGGCATGTTGCCTAAATATTTATAGGTCCACTCAATTTTAAGGGTCTCAGCATTTAAAACTTTCCACCTCTTAGAGCTAAGGCAGGTTATCCACATCTCAAACGGGTTCTCTCTCCTGTATTGTCATGCTTTCACCTCCCCTTTTATTTTAGCAGTTCCATTGTGTCTCTAATATGAAAAATTAGTAAAAGTTACTATGAAATTACAAGTACTGTGTAACTATAAACTCATTCCTGTACCACTTGTAGGAGGACAAAAATTTTCTCACTAGTGTTTTCATGCCTATAAAAGAACTCAAAGAGCTCAAAAATAGCAATGATTTTCTTTAAGGGGTTATTTTTTTTTTTCTAATGAAAAATGTTTAATTTTTAGCCTTATAGTGATCCTTAAATGAAGAAAAACATTAAAAGTTAAGATTTATAAAGCTCAGTCTAATATCAGAAAAGTATTTATCTGCTAGTCTCCACAGAGAACAAACAATTCTTACCTTTTTTAAGAAAAGTTTTTTTCTCTCACTCTTTTTCTAGCTTTAGAAAGCATGAACAATCCTTCCCCAAGTTTTCCTCTTCCTTAGATGGGATGCTAGATTCTGACAGTATCCTTATCTTTCTATATCTCTATCTCCCTTTTTTTTCCTCACCTGGGGAAAGCTTGCTCATTTAAAACTCATAGGCATTGCATTTTGTGCCCAGAAGTCAGATTACCTGGGCAACACTATTTAGTCTTACTTTTCATGTGAAAGAGCTGCTCACCTTTGTGAAGCAGATGATGCTATTAAAGACAGGTCCTCATTTTTGACTTTCATTTGATCTTACACAAGTAAGTGTAAGAGATAATTATTGTCTTCAAGATCTTCTACAAGATTTTAGAACTCAAAGTACAAACCAGGCAAACCTAAATGAGTGATTCAGTATTTGCACACAGAATTTTCAGAAAAAGGCTTACACTAAACTCTATGAACATAAAAGTACTCAGACTGTTTCCATTGTCCATGTATTTTGCTCTTGCTAACTGCCTTTTTAGCTTGAGCATCGAACATTTGGAAATAATTCTCCATCAACTTGTATCTACCCAGTCCTGTTGGTCAAAATTGTATCACTGAATCTTTAGGTGTTAATAAAGCTGGGGAAAATGTAAAAAGAATTAAGACTTCATAATTTTTCAAATAAATAGTGCTGTGAAATTTAATGTGCCTGTAACATTTGGAATGATTTTGCTTATCTAACCTATAAGAAGGGAATTCTGCAAAAGCTGCAGCAGACATACTTGTACAGCGTGTCATGGGAAAGAGTGCAAATGCTTTATTCATGAGATCCTATTAGAACCTTTGCTTATTAAAGCATTGATGTCTCAAAAGGGTTTACAGTAGCTGTTACTGAAAAATAACCCTTCCCTCCCATCAAAAGAACTAAGAATTGAGAAATGTAAACAAAAGCTTCTCCTCTCTCTAAGGGGAGTACTTGAGCATATATTTAAACACCCTCCAAAGTTCCCTGTAATTGTGTAAAAAGATAAAGTACTCTGTGGTAATACAGCAAACTACCTTAAGGAATATGATACTGTGAGACATATTTCAGTTGTATTAGCCATGGTAGTTAAAGCTGTATACCAAATTCAATAGAGATGTAGTTGACGAACAACCAGAGAGAAAGAGCAGAGGAAAGCATCTAAATTATTCCATGATTCTATCTCTATACTCACACAGGCTTCTTTTGTCCAGTCCTGAATATGCTGCAGGTAGGCCTGGTGATCACAAAATTGGCAGTTCTTCTGGGGACCACTCTAAGTTTCACAGCCTGGGCATAACCCTTGAAAGGCAGCGGGTATAATGGGCATAAAACTATCACTGCATTTCTTCTGCATGAACCAAAGACTGGAAGACCTATCAATCTGAGTTCTGTTTGGCAATGGTAGAAAATTGGAAAATGCGTTTCCAGATTTCATTAGAAAAATTTGTATAGATATTTTTCTGGCTTTTTAAAACCTGTCTCCAAGTCTAAAAAAATCCAAAGGTGGTTCATAAATGAAATTTGTTCTCTTACTTTCCTTTTTATTCAGTTACTAAGCAAATGTTTTTCAGAAATCCCTTCCTCACCCTTGTGTTAAGGATATTTTAATTTTTTGTTGGTTGGATTTTGTAAAGTCTTTGGAGTTCTTCTTACATTGATGTTACAAAACATTGGATCATGATTTTTTTGGCCCTTATTTTCAAGGATCTGTATCTTGCATTTCTCCATATCCTAACTTAGGGCTCTGTGCACTCCCTTATTCCCCATATTTACTCATATTGCTTCTCACTCTGTTCTTTCTTCTTGGAGAGAAGATAATTTATATGTCAGCCTGTTAACTCATATGGGCAGAAGGACAATCTGAGGGATAGATAGAAAAACAGATATTGGCATAATAAAGATCATTATTGGGTGCCTTCAATGAATAATTTCACATACAGAAAAAAAATTCTCAAAACTATGGTTCTGCTAAAAAAGATGAGAGACTTTTACACTTAAAAGGGACTTTTACACTTTATTTTTTTACTTTTACTTTCATATTAATCCCATTCCTGTTACTAGTTTCTAGTTTTTCTGAAACCTAAAGCCAGAAGAATATACCACAGCCTCTTGAAAGTATGCATAACTGCACTGGAGACAATAAGATAGGTCTCTCAAAAGAGTTTCTTCTAGTGGAGAGGAAATATGTGCTTCCAGTTGTCTTGCCAGCTCAGCTACATGATCTTCCTGAAAATGCACAAACAGTTAAGCCAACAGAAGCATTCTGTGTTCAGTGAAACTGCACTGACATAATGAGTTTTGAAGGCATAGTTGCATTACATAGAGCATATGCTTTCTTTACCCACAGCTTTGACATCACGGAAGAAAAACTGAGTTCTACTGGTGGTGATGGATGAGTACCAACACACCCTGCTATAGCTATAGCTTGATCACACATCACTGGTAGCAGCTCTTACAGCAAAGGCAGCAGAAATGTAACTGTGCTTTACCTGCTGCTAAGCCTTCTCTTCCAGTTCAAAATCAAACATCTGTAGCTTAAGTTTAGATGCTGAAAAGACCATTTGAAATGGCTCAGGCACAATATTTTGCTCCTTCTGTGATGAAGGTAATAATTTTCAGAAGTAAGGCAGGCCAGACAATGGGGAACCATAACATCTCTAACTCTGGCAGCAAGATTTACTGAAGCATGGTCTGTATTTCTGACAGCCTCAGTCAGAACAGGTAAACTCAATGTACTTGTACCATGACATTCTGAAACACCTGAACATGCAGAACTGATGAGTTGTCACTCTGTCTTTTGCTCACCTCAGTAAGAAGTATGAAAGGATATCCTCATATTTCAAAAAGAGGTCTTGAGAGAATTCAGAAATAAGCTTAAATATACAGTGTGTCCGATCGGCTGCCTGTCTCTGTTGGACACGCGTAAGGTGGTCCGCAGACAGCCTGCGATGAACAGATGAGTCTGGACTCTTCTTTTGATCTTTTTCTCAGGTTGTTTATTTTATCTTATCTAAAAGGTTTTTCTTCTGCCCAGCTGAGATCCGACCAGCAAGACAGCCACACGCAAACTCCCCACCCCGGGGCAGTAGAACATTCTTATACTGATAGTTACGTGTATGATATTTACAATTTTTCTCCAATTCCCATCACCTTTGTTGAACAGTGCACCTTTAGCATAAACCAATCCAAAGTGCATACATCACACAGAAGATGGATGGCAAGAAGAAGAAGAAGAACCACGAGGTCGGGCCTAAATCCTCCATCTTGCCTCCATCATACCCCCTTGTACCAGAATCCTAAAACCTATGTTCTAGTCTAAAAAAGTATTTGTCCTTCACCATTTACACCTCAGACACCTGTGAATCCTCATGTTGAGATAGCACGACTCTCGAAGGGTCAAAATCAAGCCACCAGGTACTTTTGGCTACATTCCAGGACTTCTGAGCCCCCCAGGGGCTCTCCCTGGGACTCAGAGCATCCGAGGTGATGCACTGAGTTCCCACAACAGTGTTTATGAAAATACATTTTAAGTATCAGTTTAAATAAATATTGTTAATTGCTGTACTGACCTCTTATATATTGCAACCTAAACATTTTCCTCAGATACAGTTCTAAAAGATTTTTATAGGCCTGCCTATCTCTTTTCAAATGAAATTTCATAGTATTCATATGGAACACTCATCCATGGAAATATGTTAAGTACCGATAAAAATTTATGTTCCCTAAACTTTACTTTGTAATTAAGATATGATGAAATAAGTATTTATGACAAATCAAAAAATGACAATCGTGAAAGATCTACGTCTTGCACTTGCACAGGAACTAGTTTCCCAAAAAAACAGAATCATTCATTAAGAGAGGGAAGAAAAGCAATTGTTGAAGTCAACAGGGAAATCAAATTAGACCTACTCATTATTTAAATGTTTTGATTTAAAGACAGAGCTGTTAATGAGCTACCAAGACCTATAATTATCTGTGTGTCCAATTTCAGCAACAAAAAGAAAATCCTACAATGGATTAGAAAGAAAAAAGCCCACACAAACCACACAAAAACTTTAAATGTCAAAATATTTGTTCAGCATTTGGTGGGTGGTGTTTTGCAGTAGAAAGATTGTTTTGCTGTTTTGCTCCTGTTGATCTACCAGCTTTACAACAAAAGATTCTCTGAAGTTAAGCTACAGTTCCCCAAAAATAATACTAGGATCAGCCCTGCAATGTCTGATTATATATGATAGTGAGGGTAATTTTGCACAGCTTTTTGGGGAACTCGTGGGGAAGTTTCTTGCAGAGCTCATGCATAGACTATATGGAATGCCAGAGAGAACAAGGGGCAATTTCAAGATTGAAAGGATGCACAGTGCCCCAAAAAGGGTATCTAGTTGTTAGTGCAAATATCTTGCTGAATACAAGGATGAGAAGTGAAATGTATCTCCAACAAAAAAATATAGCAGAGATATACTCATGAAGCTGCCTGTGATTCTTGTGAATAAATCCCTTGTTCCCTATTGTAAGCAACCAAAATGATACAATCTAATTGTCAGAAAGACAGAATTTTGCAAGCTAATTGCAAATAATGTAGCTGGAGATTCAACTATTAAAAGGGCAAAAATGTAACTAGAACAAGAAAAACGGGATCCCAAGAGATTAAATTAACAGTTTCAAATATGTATGTCTCATCATGGCACTGGTAATAGCTGATATATCTGTGTCATTATAACACTGTAAATTTAGATGCAACACCAATAATTAGGTGGTGATAGTACTGCATTACTGCATCCTCTATAGCAATAACAGTGCTGTGCCTCACTCTGCACAGTTCAGTGCATTTTAGCTTAGTCTTCTCACCTCGCTTTTACCTTATCAGGCTCCAGTATTCATAACCTGTGTCCAAAACGGCAGCAATAATATTGATACTTGTTTTGCCTCTCTGATGGGGAGGGGGAAAATTTGCAAGAAGACAGCGTTTTAACCCCACACAACCTGTAGTGCTTTTAACTTGCAGGGCAATGTCAGAACAGAGATCATGTAGGTCTCAGAAGAGTAAAAAAGAGAAGGTTGTCTGAAGGTAGATGCACTTGAAATCACAATGAGGTCCGTGTGTGTTCAGTGTTAGTTTTGCTATAGCCTCTTCCAGAGAAGTAGAAGCTCTGTCCCTTTAACCATTACAGGATGGTTATTCATAAGGAGAGAGAGTCTTGACCTCCACAGCAGTACTATGAAATCCCTCAGATGCCTTGTCAAAAAGGTTTAATAGCATTGCAGTACAGGTGATACGGTAATAATTTACTTTTTGTTAGCAGTAACTCAAAAGGCTCTGAGGATCTGAACTCTCACATGAAGTAACCATATCCCAAAGCTAACAGATTAATGCACAGTTAAAACTTTTCCCTAAGGGATGAACAGTTTAATACAGCAATCCAAAAATATATTCTGTAAGATTAGGGAGGGGAAAAAAATTCATGCATCACACAAAGTTTGGTAAAAGTAACTACTAGATCTATATTGCCCATAAACCAATGCTTCTAGATCAGCTAGAGAGTTTTATTGACATTGAAAACCAAGATGTAGACATTCATTTATTATGACCCTGTTCTCTCATTTGTCTTGAAGTTAAACCATCTGGCTAGGATGATATTTTTCCTAAATTTGAAAGAAATTTCCCTTATGTACTTTGGCTATGAAATAGTCATTTATTACCAGGCCATTGTCCGTCTGTCACAATTATTATCAAATCCTCATCTGAGACATATAAGTGTATTGTGTGTTAGTGCAAGACCATGTGGGACCCATGTGGAAGAAAATAGCTTTCCTCTCCTTTATATTATCAAGCTTATGACAATAAAATTGTATAAAATCCATTATAATGGTAGTGAAAATGTTGTTTCATTAAAGGATGAAAATTGTGTTAAATTTATGAAAGTGAACATTTTCTCTCTGTCCTTTCTAATTGGACAAACAAGTTTTCTTATGGCTTCTAACATAAAATGCAGAATCCTTTACTGGCTTCTGCAGTCAAGCAAAATTAATAGCAAAGTAAAATACTCAGATCTTGGTCATGCTAAAACATTAGGAGTTCTATTATTGACTTTAATACAATCATCAAAATCTAGAAATTAGTATAAAAAAGCACATTGGGATTCTTGTTCTTGCTCTGAATGTGGGATTCTTGTGCATGAATCAATGTGGGATTCTTGTGCTTGCTCTGAATTCTTTATGCCAGGTAAAAGGGCCAATGCTTCGTAAAGCACCTAAAATGCAGTCATGTACAATCACCATCAAAAAGAACCTCATGACCATCCTCCTGAAAATTCTATATGCATCCAAAAGATAGTTCCCAATAAAGGATATTTCTCAGTCTTCACTTGTGGTGCAGTCTGGTTCCCTTGAAATGACTTCTGTTTCTTGCAAGTTATTTGCATGCTGTTGAACTCTCAGAACTTTGGAGACTATCTCACTATAGCTTCCCACTGGACATATGAGTAGATATTCCCATGAGTAGTGTTGGAGTACCCCAGTCTCTGAAAAAGGTTTTGTGTTCTAGTGGGAAGGATTCAAGATACCAAAGCTTTTCTTATGTTACATATTCAGGACAGGCCTTTTCAGAGAACATCAAGCTACATCAAATTGGATTTTTCAACAGCAAATTTAACATTGACATGAACATGATAAATAGAACTGATCAGACAGGAAAAAATGCTGTTTCACTGAGGCTGAAACATTCTGTCACATCAGTTTTGATAAAGTTTTTGTCAGAAGGGGGAGAAAAAGATTAATCATTAAATTCTTAAGCATGGGTGCAATAACCTGTTTTGAGGAGTCCTACAGAAATCTAGCACTGTGATCCCTCTATGACATTAACAGGCATCTGAAATGAGAAACTCGGTTCAATAGGAAATAAACTACTGCATCAATATCTTCCATACTATAAGTGCAAAATTAAGCCCCAGGAAGTCTCCTTTGACAAAGGCTTACTTCTTACCATTTTATTAAGACTTATTGGTTTTTATTGGCTTTGAATATAACCTGACACAACTTCCATCTCATCTGAACCACCAAAACACTTTGTTGTGTGAATGTTTAATAATAGCCCTTCCCTCATAAGATCAGTTTAGTTCTTTGGGAAACTAAATATAAGACATTCAAACATTTCTAGCACACCAGATGACTACCATTACGACTATCTTCATCCATTCTCCTCAAAGTTCAGAATAGTATGATTTCTTCCCAAAATGAGAAGTTGTAAACCATGTTTACAAACCATAGACTGGTTATTTGCTTGGTATTTTTTTTAAATATATATAGCCCTGAGAATAAAACAATTGAAAAGCAGTGAGAATGTAAAGCTCATCAGGCTGTTTCTTGCAAGTTGTTACTAGAATTTGGGCTCACACTATCTTCTTTGAGCAGCCTAAGTATGAGGTATCTTGTAAACTTCTGTATTGTCTATAAAAAAGTTTCTTACATCCAAAAGACAGTTTTACCAATTCTAGAACAATTTACTAGGCTGTAGTTTACTTTAGGGTAACCCAGAAAGGATTTGAGGAAAGCATTTATTGTGGTTTAATGGCACCCATCTAGAACTAGTTTGAAGTTGAAATAATAAAATCAAACTAAATGTTTGAAAAGTGTATAGCAAGCATGTCAGATTTTGCACGCTATAGTAGACAGCTACAATTTGGACATCAGTTTCTCATCACAAGCATTTGTCCTGCAAATCTACTTCTGCTTATCTAGACCATTACTGTTTCTGTAGTCATAGTCAGAGGCAGAAGCTCTTCTCATTTCCAGATCATGTTTGGGCGCTGCTGGCAGCCTGGTATTTAATGAAATAGCAAACAAAAGAAATATCATGTAATAAGCTATGGGATAGTCACACAGTATAGGGAGGATCCCCAGAGAAGCAAAAACAAGAACTTGAAGTTGTAGCACATATCTGCTCTTCAGTTAGGATGCAGACATAGTGATTTCCAGGCTCGCTTTTTGACACAATCACATCCACAAATGAGTGAGACAAAACAGGCATTACAAACAATGTGTTTTAGTTATAGAAATAAAAATAAAAACTTCATATGAAGTACTCACTTGCATATGAAAAGGGATTTCCATGGGGATGCTTGCAGAAAACCAAATGCATGAAAACTGTGAACATAGTTTCAATATATGGTCATGCCCACAGTGTCCCTACCCATGGCAGAGGGAGTTGGAACCAGATGATTTTTTAAGACTCCTTCCAGCCCAAACCATTCTATATCATATATTTCCCACTTGCCTCATCCTAGAATTTGCAGTTTCTGGTACACTTCAATGCTCCTGCTCTGAGAGTGCCTAATTCAGTGAGATGATGAATACCAGCTGAGGGAGCAGTCACAGCTAATACTGATTCTTCTACAAAGGGCTATGGTTCAGCTGCTTGGAGGAAAAGACTCACACACTATACAGCTACAGCGCCAAGTTTCAACAGGCATGGCAAAGACTTGCTGGGCAACTTTGTAATGTCACCACCTGCCTTGCACTGAGGAAACTGTGTGAGAAATTAACTTGGCTTGAACACAAGCATTAGAAGCAGTATTGCAAAATTACCTTCTAATTCTGATCATATCTCTAAGTTTAGTCTTAGACCATGGCACTAAAAAGTCTTATTTCTTGCATTATAGCTTAGAATCAAGACACTATCTCTAATATTAATTATTCCAATCATAATTAAGTTTCTTACATTTCCAGTTTTAAATTGGAGTGTGAAAACAAAGCAGCTTCTATACATTTTACTGGATAAAATTCTAGGAAAATTTTAACTTCTAAAGTGTGAACTTTTAAAAGACTTTTTAAGTTTAAAGCATATATAAACTTTCCCAAGCAATCAAATAAATACAACACTGTATACTATATGCATGAATGATACAATGAAATTACTAAGAAGCTCTGATTCACTTTCTTTAATCAAGGAAGAAAAGTAAACTAGAACTGCTTTGAAGTATTCTTCCTCATCTATTATTTTACAGGTTAAACGTTTATTACATTTACAAGTGATTTACTGCAGAATTTTTCCCCAAGCTGTTTGCAAATTCGATGTCACTATGAAAGATTAATGTGTGTTTAAGCAAACCAGAATAGCCTAATTTAGTTACTTAGGACAATTCTTAAATAATGCTTTACTGACTGCTCAGCAATTAGATGCATTGCCTTAAGAAATATAGACTTAACCTGTGGCGTGGTGAATCTCATTTGACAAGAAGGCATTTATTTTCATTCCTTTGTCATTTTCTTGTAAAAGCTTCAGGTGTACAGTACAG
Source organism: Urocynchramus pylzowi (assembly GCA_013397555.1). NCBI lineage: Eukaryota > Metazoa > Chordata > Aves > Passeriformes > Fringillidae > Urocynchramus > Urocynchramus pylzowi. Next base: position 28,228 of record VZRH01000807.1, read on the forward strand.
TTGGTTTGAGTGAGATTTAGGTGGGCTGAGGGGTGAAACACAATTGTGTATCTGATGTGAGGAATTACTGAAAGGAGAGGACGGAATGCTGAGGCTGGCAAACATAATGGTAAGTTGACCTGCATGTGGTTAGACCCTGGGATCCTGGCAGGGCAATGTGGAATCCAGCAGTTCCCTGAGCACTGGGGGGTCCCAGGTGGGTGTTGTCAGGGCCAGGACAGCCAGGGGGATCTGCAGGAGCCCCAGCCCTGGGTATCAAGCCTCTCCCTGGGGACGGGGATGGATCAAGGCCAGAACAGGGTCTTGCAGGACAGCCTAGTTTGGGGGCCCCATGGTTGGGCCAGACAGGGATGTGGGGACCTGGAGAGGGGCCCCACTGTGGCACAATTGAGGCAGGGACTGCTGGCCCCTTGGACCTTACTTGGGGTCATGGGCCATGGCCAGAGTGGGGGAGCTGCAGACACTGGGCAAGAACAGCTCAGAAAAGTTTTGGTTATAATTATAAGAATTCAGATGCAAAAAGTTAAATTTTTCTCACCTAATTTTCCACATGTATGATATAGATGGAAATATCCTTTACAGACCGTACAAAGATGTTTTGAGATGATGCTACATATTCATTAAACTATTCTGATAATTGAAGAGTCTGTGTTTTGGGCCAAAATCTGCACCATAAAAAAGACTAGATAAATATTTAACTAAAATAACATTTTTTCACAGCAAATGACATTTTACTGCATCTTGATCAAGAAACCAAATTACTGCTTTGTCGCCTATTCAAAGAGCACAAATTGTTAGATCTGTTTATCCATCAATTAATGTACATTGATACAATGCCACTAATAGTTCTCTCAGTATGAACAGTTTCAACATACTCTCCAATGAAATACAAAATCAGGCTTCATTTAGTACTTGCACTACATTTTGTTTGCCACATCTATTTATTTATATCTGGAAATTTTACATCTTTTGTGTTCAAGTATTTTTCACATGCTGTGTAGGAAACTTTCTGTTCAATCTGAGCTCAATTCTGAATGTATTATTGATTTCAATTGCACAAAACCTTGCCTATTGCTTGTTTAGAAGTTGTTTTTTTCTTTTCTTTCCCCCCCAACAGGATATTTTATGCAGTCCAGAGAAGCTGTAGCATTCTGTTTTTATTTAATCTAAAGTTCAGCAGTTTATCAAATCCATATGATGCAGATAATCTCAAGCCCTAACAATATTAGATAGAATACAAAGAATATCAAAGGAACTAGGAATGGAAACAATAATTTTTCAAGGCTTTTGATATATCTGTCATATAAAAAAGGGTTACGAGGATCAGAAAGTGATGGTTCAATTAGTTTTATCTCCTGGGACACAGAAATAACTGGAGAAGATTACATTATAGTATTAGAGGTTTTGCTGTTTTTGGGATTTTTGGTGGGGGTTTTTTTAAGGCATGCAGTAAAAGAGTTTATGTGCATGTGAAAATCTGATCTGTGCGCTTGGATTTTTTTTTTTTGCTGTTCCTTCTCCCTTTCTACATCTAATTTATTGAATGCTCCCATTATGAAAGTTTTTATATACTGTGTGTATCAAAGCTCAGTCTCGTCAGCTACTCCTACATGTATTGGCCATCCAGAAAGATACAGCTGTCATCCGCTGGTCTGACATATGCCAAAAAATTCAGGTGAGCAAGAGAATTAGTGATGTGTTGCTGACAGAAGATATTAAGTGAAAAATGCATTTGATTTGCAAGTACTCACAATATACCAAATTTTATCTATGTATTTTCAAGGTGCTCATCAGAACTCCTTTCTTTGGCCAACCCTTCTACTCCAGCTAAGTTGTGGAAAGATTGCTATGAGAAGAAAAATTTCCTGTAAATACTTCTACCAGGTAGATCTTTCTTCAGCTTTTAGCTACTGGTTAAAGAGAAACATACTTGTTTCCCTTGAAACATACATACAACATACATATTTCTAGAGCAGTCTTAACTAAAGCAAAACTAACATTCTGTATAACCTTTTTAAGGGTAAGAAAGGAGAGATTTCCAAAGCTGCAGAAAAAAGATGCTCTGTGGTCTGTGCTATGGATATACAAAATTATTTTAAATTAAGACTTAGGGAAAAAAAAGTTTAAAAGCTTGAGAATTTTCTTTGAACAATTCATCCAGGTTTTTCTGGTCTAGAAATACTGAGAAAATTGTAAAAAATCCAATTGATCCTGTAAGATGGCAAATCTATTAAAAAAACCCACTAAACTCCCTCCTCCCCAAAAAACAACACCAAAAAAGTTATCTTTTATTTCTGATGTTTCAAATAACAAGAAAATACAACAGTTCCTCTAGTTGTCTGGCCTTTTTCCTCAACAGAAGTGTGGGGTTTGTAATAAATGAGCAATGGACAATTATCACTGCTCCGCAAGCATCTACAGGAATATTAACACTGAAGATCCATGCTTACAACACGAATTGGCAATTACTTCAAAAGATATGGAGTTGCTTCTAATTCTTACAGCAGACATTTTATTATTAACAGCTCTAGCCTGGGTTACTATTTTATGCTGACAATACTTGCTTTCAGACAGGAAAAGTGAAAAAAGCTCAGTCCCAAAGAGATATGAGTCAGAAGAGTCCTATCTAATAAAATACAGGAACTGGGTATCTGGAGCAGCAGTACACTTCTCATCATTCTGCAAGACTCAGCTTAGAGGTTAACAGTAATACCTGTAGAGAAGAAATAAAAGATTCATTTTACATTAACCAGCAAACAAAGAATAGACATCTGAGAAATACTTTGCAACTTTTGATGATTCAGAAATTTTAGAGTGATGAAATAAAATGTCACTCAGATCTAAAAATATATGGATTTTTTTGTAGAGTGTTTTAGCCTACTATGTTAGTTTCAAGGAATAACTGGATATTCAAAGAGACCAAAGTTTTGTCAGACATGTACTTCCTATGTGATTCTGAGTTCCTGAGTAGTTTGGCACAAATTCCTTGGGAAATATACTGGAGGTCTTTATCACAAAATCACATCTATCTGTTCTGCTTGAAGAGGCTAAGGGACATATTATTAAATGGTTGAAATAGAGCCACAGAAGGGGGTAGGAGCATTCCATCCAGAGATGTAGACTAGAGCACATAAGCTCCAGTACCCAAAGCATGTATGAAAAGAAACACTCTAAATTAAACTAGCCTGTCTATACACTGTTATTTAAGGATGCAAATTTCTCAGCTATTGTTCATTAGTGTGCAGTTACTAGAAGTGCAGGTACTGATGGTAGTCTAGTTTGTTAATATTGGTTTGAAAGAAAACTGTGGCCTGAAACCATGATTGTATGGAAAAAAAAGAAAATGGGTTAGGTTGTGTTCTGAGCAGGTTATTTATTACCAAATCATGAACTATTTCTGTCTTAAGAACTAGTGGTCAATTGGCCCAGAAGGATACTTTATCAGTGCAATATATTATCAGTAATACAAAATAATAAGTAAATGTGGCTCTGTTGCTATTTATATTTGTAATTAATAGACCTAAATGTAGAGGTCTGAACTTGATTGGAAACTCTGATTTGAGTTCATGATTCTTTATTCAGAAAAATACTTTATTTAGAAGAAAATACTACCTCCTCCTTGTGAGAGCTTTACAAAAGCCACATATACTGGTTGTTTGTGAGAAAACCTAGTATCTTGATCCAGCTGAATTTCAAACTCATAGGTGAGTAAATATTTTGTCATTGCATTTACATGTGGGAGGCTCAGAAAGTGTCTGGCTCAAAAAGAAAACCTGAACCTATTGCCATTATCCGTTCCAGAGGACCACAGGCCCGACACGCAAAGATGATCCTTGGGTACCGGGTCACAGTAAACCTTCTTCTGAAACAGGCAGTGGAACTCAGTATCTAGCAAAACCCTCTGTGAAACCTTGTAGCTGAAATGATTTTTCAATCTACTGATTGAATAGAGAGAATAAATCCGATTTCATCTGTACGGCCCGAGGTGCCCCGCTGGTGGCGGCAGCGCCGGGGCCGTGTCGGGGCTGCCCGGGCCGGGCCCAGNNNNGAGAGAGCCCGGCGGGGCAGGTGGACGTGGCCGGAGGGAAGCTGCAGCCCAGGGAGAGCCCACACTGGAGCGAGCTTATCCTGAAGGACTGCAGTCTTTACCAATCTCCCAAACTGCAGCTGGGAAAAAGCATAAGGAGGAAGGAGCCTCAGAAAGGAGCTGTTAATGGACTGATGGCAGCTTCCCATTCCCCGTCCCTCTTCACTGTAGTTGCAGGGAAATAGAGGAGTCAGGGATGAAAGAGTGAAGTTCAACCTGGGAAAAGGGGAAATGGGTGGAAGTTCTTTTAGTTTTTGTCTTTGTTGCTCACCATCCAACTCAATTTCATTTGGCAATAATAAATTTGCTTTCCCCAATCCAGGTCATTTTTATCAGTAATAGTAACTAGTAAGTCCCTGTCTTTATCTCTACCCATGACCTTTTCATTTTATTTTCTGTCCCTGTCCTTTGAGGAGGGAGAGGGAGACAGTGGCTGATTGGATGTCTGGTAGATGGCCATGGCCAACCCATCACAGCAACTAAATAAGAATAACCAAATTTTAATCAAATTACAGTTTTTCTTTAAACTTGCACCAGATCCAAAATCTAGTGTGCAAAATATAGCCAATAACAAGTTTTCTGTTAAAAAAGCTTTATCCTTTTGTGTTGTTAAACTAAGGAGTAACTCCTCTCTAGCATTAAGCAGTATTTCAGATGGGATTCACCAAAACTCTGCATCAGTTTTGCAACTAGTGCAACCAAGTAATCCAGTATAACTTATACATGTTGGATTTGTTAGCAATTGATTGAAAACTTCAAATTCTGTAATGGCAACCACAATATGCCAAGTTAGAGAGAGGAAACTGATAACCTACAGGTTTCTTTCAAAAGTATAATGAAGCAGGAGCCTGACATGCTGTGCTGGAAGTCCATTACACCCTTCAGTGCAGGTTTAAAGAAATTTTTAAACAGAATTGTAGTTTCTTTAATCTATTATGCAAGCATTAGCAATTGTATTTCCACTATGCTTTAGACTGCAGTACCAGAAGCAGTGAAATGGTTTTTGGTGGGTTTTTTTGTAGGTTTTCTTTTTTTTTTTTGGTTTTTTTTTTTTTTTTTTTTTTTTTTTTTTTTTTTTTT
>VZRH01000810.1:7306-22894 GCA_013397555.1 Urocynchramus pylzowi
GGGACAGGGCGGTGGGGACAGGGCGGGGGGTGGGCTCGGGGCGCGCCGAGGAAGCGGAGGTTTCACAAGCTGGGCCCACACGTGACACGGGCCGCGGGCCAGGAGGAGCCACCCGTGGCTCTGCAGGCACGGCCCCGGTGGCCCGGTGGCCATGGCGCCCTGGCTGCCCACCAAGGAGAAGTTTGGCGTGGGTGAGTGGGGGCTGTGGGGCCCTGGGGGGGTCCCCCCAGCTGGAGGGGTGCCGGGCTGGCGGAACGGGGTGCTCGGGGTGAGGTGACATCCACGGTCAGCCCGTGGCCCTGGTGGTGACAGCAGGGTGCTGGCAGAGGTGTGACAGGAGGGGACCGGGTCCCTGCGGTGCTGGCGCTGGCTGGGAGCAGGAACAAACAGGGGCTGGTGACAGAAGGCTCAGGGAAGGGGGCCAAGCTGGGGACAGGTGCCAGCAGCACCCACGCACCGGGAGGCTCCAGGGCTGGAGCTGGTGGGGGTGGGGAGCCCTGGGCTGGGGGCTTGGCTTCCCTCCAGGCCCTGGGCTCAGCCCGGCTGCTGAGGCTCTGGGGGAGCCCGAGACACCCCAATAATTTTCCTCGGGTTCCAGCTGGGGCTTTGCAGCTGGCGTTGGTGATGGCAAAGCCCTGGGCACCCCCACTCCCTGCAGCACCCCCAGTTCGGGCTCCCCGTGCCCTGCAGCAGCCCTGGGCACCCCCACCCCCTGCAGCACCCCCAATTTGGGCTCCCCGTGCCCTGCAGCAGCCCTGGGCACCCCCACTCCCTGCAGCACCCCCACTTCTGCTGGCTCCAGCAGCCCTGTGCTTCTTCCCGTTTTTTGTGGGGCCGTTTCCTGCACCCTTCCCTTGTACTCTCTGCAGCTCCTGGGTGAGGGCTGAGCTGTGCAGGGTCCTGGCAGCTCCTGAAGGCTGAGCTGTGCAGGGTCCTGGCAGCACCTGAGTGAGGGCTGAGCTGTGCAGGGTCCTGGCAGCACCTGAAGGCTGAGCTGTGCAGGGTCCTGGCAGCTCCTGGGTGATGGCTGAGCTGCTGCTGCTCCCATCATGGGGAGTTCAGGGTGATGGGAGGGGTCCCGTGGCACCTCGGGGCTCCCGGTGCCAGGTGGGTCTGGGGTTGCTCTGGTGTCAGCTGGCCCTGCCTGCTGGGGCTCAGGGTGGGCACAGGCATGGTCCTGGCAGGGACCCCCGGGTGCAGGGGCTGTGCCTCAGTCTGGGGGCCCAACCAGGGCTGTCTGTCCCAGGGCTGTCCCTGGGGCCAGAAATAGCGACAGGGACAACCACAGTGCAGCAGGGCAGGAAGCCACTGGCCACAGAGAGCACCGCCCCCGTCCCCTGCCAGCAGCTCTGCTGTCCCCACACAGCCCTGTCCCTGGGCCACCAGGCCTGTCCCTGGGCCACCAGCCCCATCCCTGGGCCACCAGCCCCATCCCTGGGCCACAGCCCCGTCCCTGGGCCACCAGGCCTGGGCAGAGACTCAGCTGGCACTTGCCTCCCCGCACTGCATGTGCCAGGAGCAGGACCACCGGCTCCCAGGGTGTGGGTGGCAGGCAGAGGGGTCCCAGAAGGGACCCCTGAGTGCCAAAAGGGGCTGGGGGCTTCTGTTGTGCCCAGGCCTGTGCGGGGCCGGGCTGCTCGGGGCTCTCCCGCTGTTGGTGGGGCTGGGGCTCTGCCCCGTCTCTCGGGGCTCAACGGGGCCTGCTGGGGTGCTGTGGGGGCACCCATGGGGTGCAGGTGCCCAGGGCCTGGGGGAGGGTGAGGGGCTCCAGCAGGGGTCCCAGCTCCCAGCCCCTCTTCCCACAGCCGTGTGGAACTTCCCGCGCACCAAGGAGCATCACCTGCCGCTGCAGGTCGGGGAGATGGTGCACATCCTGCAGGCCTCCGAGGGTAAGGGGGACCCCGGCTGCACCCCAGCCTGGCTTCCTGCACCCTCCTTTGTCCCTGAAGCGGGGCCAGGACCCCCAGCCTGGCTGACAATGTCCCCTCCCCTCGGGTACTCGCTCCGGAACAAGGCTGCCCGGGTAGGTGACGGGGTGCTGGGGTTTTGGTGGCAGGAGGGACACTGCTGGTGGCTTTCTGTCCCTGCTGGCTGGCTGTGGGGGCAGAGGGGGCATGGACAGAGGCTTGCCCTGTCCCTGGGGGGATGCTGGGGCGGGGGGCACGGCAGGGTGGGCACCCTGTGGCATTGGGAGCCCCCAGCTGTGCCCCCCTGAGAGAAATCTCCCAGCCCGGGGGTGCTGACAGCTCTGGGGGGCGGGGGGCACGGCAGGGTGGGCACCCTGTGGCATTGGGAGCCCCCAGCTGTGCCCCCCTGAGAGAAATCTCCCAGCCCGGGGGTGCTGACAGCTCTGGGGGGCGGGGGGCACGGCAGGGTGGGCACCCTGTGGCATTGGGAGCCCCCAGCTGTGCCCCCCTGAGAGAAATCTCCCAGCCCGGGGGTGCTGACAGCTCTGGGGGGCGGGGGGCACGGCAGGGTGGGCACCCTGTGGCATTGGGAGCCCCCAGCTGTGCCCCCCTGAGGGAAATCTCCCATCCCCGGGGTGCTGACAGCTCTGGCTCCCTCAGGGCATCTTCCCGGCCTCGCTGATCCACCTGAAGGGCGCCGCGGTGGAGCAGCGGGGGTAGGTGCGGGGCAGGGGCTGGGGCAGGGCCGGTGGGCTCCACCCTCTGCCCCGAGCCGGGGCACTCCGGGCTCCCTGTGCCTCCCCCAGGGCGGAGGAGAGCCTGGTGCCCTCCGAGATGCCCACGGTGCAGGAGATCACCACCACGCTGCGGGAGTGGGCTGCCATCTGGAAGCAGCTCTATGTGGTGAGGCTCTGCGGGTGGGGGGCGATCTGGGAGCGGGCTGGGGTGGCCCCGGTGGCCCCGGTGACCGCGCGGTGCTGCCGCAGGCCGGGCAGACGGAGCGGTACGGGCAGGTGAAGAGGATGATGCAGGAGCTGATGGAGCAGCGCTCGCAGCTGCTCTCGGGGACGCTGCCCAAGGACCAGCTCCAGCGGCTCAGGAAGGAGGTGACCGGCAAGATGGACTACGGCAACAAGTGAGGGCGGGGACAGGCCGCGGGGACCTCGAATCTGCCTCTGGCACCGGCTGTGCGGTGCCCAGGTGTGCTCCTGGCTGCTCCTGTCCCCGCCATCCCAGCTGGCTGGGGACAGCAAGCGTGCCACCAGCCGCTCAAGCCACCTGGCCGAGGGTTGTGGCGGGGATAGGAATGTTCCCGGTACTGCCAGCTCCTGTCCCCTTTCCCAGTGGGGTCCGTCCTGTCCCCTCAGACCCTGTGCAAGGACAAATGAGTCCTGGTGGGACACACGGCCCCTGGTGTGCCCCCGGTCCTGCCTCACCCCATCCCGGCCCCGGCAGGATCCTGGCGCTGGACCTGGTGGTGCGGGACGAGGACGAGAACATCCTGGACCCCGCGGGGACCAGCGTCATCAGCCTCTTCCAGGCTCACAGGAGGGCAGCACACACCCTCAGCCAGCGCATCCAGGAGGAGACGGTGAGGCCACTGCTGGCCCTGCAGCCAGAGCCCGATGTCCCCTGTGCCAGGGGAGGTGGCGGGAGCTGAGCTGTGGCGCTGAGCCACCTTGTGCCCCCCGCCTGGTGTCGCCCAGAGCTCGCAGCAGAGAGCGCCAGGCCGTGGCACCCACGGGGCTGCTTCGCCCTCCCACAACCTCTACCTCTGCGTCCGTAACTTCGTCTGCCACATCGGGGAGGAGGCGCAGCTCTTCATGGCCCTGTACGACCCCGGCGAGCAGCGCATCATCAGGTGGAGTCCCGGGGCTCGGGGCGGACCCCGCCCTCTGTCCCTGCTTGTCCTGCTGCCCCCTGTGGCGTTCCCCTCAGGCTGCCCATCCTGCCCAGCTGTCCTGGTTTAGGGTAATTTTGGGAGAAATTTTTTAAGAGGGGTGTTTTTCTTTTAAAAATATAGCTATATTTTTAAAATATCGGCTGTATGATACAATAAATAGGTGTATGATGCTTGTATCATGTGTAACCGAGGACACCAGCCCGGGAGGACCCAGCGGGTGTCACAGGGGGAAGGGACATGTCCCTTCCCACAGAGCAGGGGGGTTCATCATAGCGTGCCAGCCACGCAGCCATATCCCAAGGGACAGCCCACCCCTGTCCTGCCCCAGGCACTGCTGAGGTGACCAGTGCGGTGACTGGGGACAGCCGGGCTGGGCCGCGACTGGGGACACCGTGGTCTGTGCGGTGGCAGCTGGCAGGGGCTCTGCCACCCCGCTGCCCACCTCAAGCCTCCCCGTGCCCGCAGCGAGAACTACGTGATCCGCTGGGCCAGCACCGGCGTCCCCCAGGACATCGAGCTGCTCAACAACCTCAAGGTCGTGTTCACGGTGAGCGCAGACCGCGGGGGAGCCGCGCTGCTGCTCCCGCAGCATCTCTGGTGTCCCCCGTGTCCCCCCCGCACCAATCCCCCTGCTCAGGTACCCCCAGCCCCTTCGCAGATCCCTGACGTGGCACTCGCCGTGACGCCGCCCCTCGGGGTCCCCTCTGGGTGCTGGGGGTCCCCTCTGGGTGCTGGGGGTCCCCTCTGGGTGCTGGGGCGCTCGGGGTGCCCCGTCCCCGCTCGTCCCACGTCCCTTGTCACCCGCTGCTGACTCAGCGCTTTGGCTGACCCCCGGGACGCCGCGGGGCCATCGATATGCAAATGAGGCGAGAAAATCAATGTTAATGAGCGGCATCAGCACTTCGGCTCCGCTGCCGCCCCGCCCCGCGCTCTGCGCCGCTCGCTGCTGATGTGTCCCCGCGCGTCGTGGCGTGTCGCTGTCCCTTGTCCTCAGCGCCGCTGGGAGCTTTTGGCGCAGGGGCAGCACCCGAGGGACCCCATCCCCTCCCCAGTGTCCCCGGAGCTGGGGTACAGGGCCACCCTGTCATCCTTACTCCATGCCGGGTTGCCTGCCGAACCGCCTGGTTTAGGGTGACCTGTTGGGACAGTGGGTCCTGGCATTGTCCCCATCGCGGGGCTTTGGGACCCCTGGGGTGCACAGAAGCCCCCAGGGCAGTGGGGCTGTGTGCCCACTGTCCCCAAAATGTGTGTGCCCACTGTCCTCACAGTGCGGGCTGTGTGCCCACTGTCCCCAAAATGTGTGTGCCCACTGTCCTCACAGTGCGGGCTGTGTGCCCACTGTCCCCACAATGTGTGTGCCCACTGTCCCCACACTGCGGGGCTGTGTCTCCACTGTCCCCACACTGCAGGGCTGTGTACCCACTGTCCCCACAATGTGTGTGCCCACTGTCCCCACAATGTGTGTGCCCACTGTCCCCACAGTGCGGGCTGTGTGCCCACTGTCCCCACAGTGTGTGTGCCCACTGTCCCCACACTGCAGGGCTGTGTGCCCACTGTCCCCACACTGCGGGGCTGTGTGCCCACTGTCCCCACAGTGCAGGGTGGCAGGGGAGCTCTGTGCCCTCCGGTTCCCCCTGGGCACCCCGAGATCAGCCGGCGCTGGCGCTGGCACGTCCCCTGCGGTGCTGCCGGGGTGACACGGCCCCTGTGTGTCCCCCAGGACCTGGGCAGCAGGGACCTGAAGCGGGAGCGGCTGTTCCTGGTGTGCCAGATCATCCGGGTGGGGCGCATGGACCTGCGGGACAGCCACAGCCGCAAGCTCAGCACGGGCCTGCGCCGGCCCTTCGGCATCTCAGGTGGGGCTGGGCTCCGTGGGGACCCCCGGGGACCCCCGGGCCACCACCCTGGCACCTCCCCCAGCCACCACCCCAGGCTCTGCGATGTCCCCGGGCTGCTCCCGCTGTCCCTTTTCCCTGCCCTCTGCATGGCTGAGCAGCCCTGGGGAGATCCCTCCCTTCACCTCCCCCCACCATCCTGTTCTGGGCATGGATGACTGGCTGGGGGTGCCACCACTGCCACGGTGCCACCTCTGTGTCACTGCAGTGATGGACATCACCGACATCACCAAGGGGACGTGTGACAGCGACGAGGACAAGCAGCACTTCATCCCAGTCCACCTGTGAGCCCCGAGGGTGGGGGAGTGCTGGGGGGGACAGGGAGCAGCACCCCAGGGCCTGGCTGGCATGGGGACACCAGCTGCCAGGGGACAAAAGGTGCAAGGATCAAAGAGAAAAGGTTTTTCCCCTAAATGTGGCTTTTCCAGGGTGGCTGCTGATGGTGACTTCCTTCACAACATGATCAGGAAGGCGGTGGAGGGGAAGGACAACAACCACAAGGGACAAGGTGGAGCCCCAGTGTCCCCTGTGTCCTCCTCCCCGGGCCACCTGCTTGTCACATGAGGCAGTCCCTGCAGGGTGGAGGACTTGCTGTGGCCCCTGATGGCCCTGGCTCCTCCAGCTCTTGCTGTCACCCCTTGAAAAATCAACTGTGGTCCCTGCAGGGCTCTGGGTGTCCCTGAAGATGCTGTGGGGAGACCTGAGCCAGGTGAGGAAGGACCACCCGCACCTGGTGGACCGCAGCACGGCCGTGGCTCGCAAGCTGGGCTACCCCGAGGTCATTATGCCAGGCAAGTGTGAGGGGGGACAAACCTGGGGGTCCCTGGGGATGGCAGCGTGGTGGCAGGGCCTGGCTCTCAGCCTTGTCCCCCCCAGGTGATGTCAGGAACGACATCTACCTGACACTGGTGCAGGGTGAGTTTGACAAGGGCAACAAGAAGACGCAGAAGAACGTGGAGGTGACCGTGTGTGTCTGTGACGAGGCGGGAAACGTGGTGCAGGTATGGCAGGTGTCCCCTGTGTCACCTCACCTCGGGTATGGCAGGAGTCCCCTGTGTCACCTCACCTCGGGTATGGCAGGTGTCCCCTGTGTCACCTCACCTCGGGTATGGCAGGAGTCCCCTGTGTCACCTCACCTCGGGTAGAGGCAGCAGCTCCAGTAGCAAAACCAGCTGGAGGAGCCTCTTGGGTCACTGGAGCTGCCTGGAATAGAGATTTGGGAATGGAATAAAGATATAGGAAAGTGCTGTGAAGGGATAGAGAGAAAATTGTCCTCCCTTGGGGACAGCCAGACACCCTGGCCATCCCCAGTGTCCCCAGGCATCCATCCCCAGGACAGGAAGGAGCTGGGAGGGCAGGGGGGGTCAGACCCAAGTGTCACCTCCCCAGGCTGGCTCCTGCCTCTCTCCAGGTGTTCTGACACCGGTTCTTACCTGGCTCCTGAGGAACGGGCTGGAATTGCACCCTCCACCTCCCTCCCCAGGGCCAAGCCCTGAGTGCCCTGGGAGGGCCATGTGTCCCCTCAGAGGTGGCACCAGGCCTGGCAGAGGTGGAGGGGATGGCGCTCAGGAAGGTGTGGGCAGCGGGGTTTGGGGCGTGGCCGGGGCTGGCAGGGACCGGCATTGTCCCTCCCTGTGAGGTCATTTGGGCTGATCCCGAGGTGTCTCCTCCTGGCAGAACGTGATCCACGCGGGAGCAGGGGACAGCCCCACCAGCCACTACCGCTCTGTTGTCTACTACCAGCAGCGGCACCAGCGCTGGATGGAGACCCTGAAGGTCCGGGGAGCCCCCCGGGGCACAGGGGCTGGGACAGGGGGACAGGGCTGCAGCCCCTCCAGGCTGAGGCCCTCGCTCCTCCTGCTGCTCTAGGGGGTCCCTTTTAGGGCAGGTGTTTTGGGGGGCCGTCCTTGGTCCCATCTCAGGGATGATGGAGGTGCTGCCAGGGTCACAGCATGACCCCACCATGACCAGTCCTGGGGGTGGGTGGGCACTGCAGCCCTGTCCCCATCCCAGTGCCCCCAGCTCAGCCTCACTGCTTGACTGGGAAGGATGTGGGGTTGCTTCGCAGCAGTGGATGGTCTGGCACAGCCCCTGCCCGGGCACAGAGGGACATTGCCCATCTGGGGACACAGCCCACGCCCCCTGCCCTCACCTTGGCACACTTGGTTCCCACCCAGATCGCTGTTCCCATCGAGGACGTCCACAGGACCCACCTGAGGTTCACCTTCCGCCACCGTTCCTCCAGCGACTGTGAGTGTCCCTTGCTGCCAGCACTGCCTGTCCCTGCCTGGAGATGTGTCCCTGGTCCCCTCCAGCTGCCCCTCCCCTCACCCCCGGGTGTCCCCCCAGCCAAGGACCGGAGCGAGCGGATTTTCTCCATGGCCTTCGTGAGGCTGATGCGCCCCGATGGCACCACCCTGCGGGATGGGGAGCACGACCTGGTGCTCTACAAGGTATGGGGGGGTCCCCAGAGCCCCCTAAAATGGGGGGGGGGGCTGTGGGACAGCAGCTCTTCTTGGGCCAGGGTCCCAGTCCCTGCCTGGGCCACGGCGCTGGTGGCACGTACCCGAAGTCCCCGAGGGTTTGCGGTGCCTCCCTGCCATCCTGGCTGTCCTTGGTGACAGGGCTCCCTGCACACATTGTCTCCAGTCCCTGTGCTGCTCCTTTGGAATGACAAGTTTTGTTTGGGGGAAGGTGATTTGAGCGTTTGTGACGGGGAGGGAACGTCCCCGTGGTGTGGCTGCGCTTCACCTGATTTCACCAGCCCTGGCACTGCTCGGGTTTGCTCCCAGAGAGTGGAGGGGAGGCAAAATCGCTGCTCATTTGGGAAAAACGCTGTCAGCTTTAATGTGAAGGGCCCCTCAAGGTGCTGTCCCTTACCTGGTGTCCCCTCGGTGGCCTGGGACCACTGTGACCAGAGGAGTGGGAGGCACAAGCTGATCCCCCTGCCAAGGTGGGCTCTGGGCTCTTCCCTGTGTGTTGGCACCTTCTGGGCTCCCTCCTGGGGTCATGGAGCCCCAGTGTCCCTGGGGGTCACCTGCTCCCCCGCCCCTGGGCTGCTGCATGGGGGTGCTCTGATTCTGGCAACGTGACCACAGTTTCTCCAGGCTCTGCCCGTCCCTCCCTGAATTCTGCCTTTTTTTGGGATGAGCTGACCTCCTCCTGCTGTGGCAGCCCAGGATAGGGACAGACCACGCTGTTCCTCCCCGAGGCTCCTGCACATTTGAGATCATTTATTATGTACCTCCTCCCTGCTTTATTTTTGAGCAAAAGACCCAAATTCTTTAACTGCTGCCATGGCCCTCGGCGCTGGCTCTGGTCCCTGGCTCTTTGGGGACTGTCCCTCCACAGCAGCAGCACTGGGCACCTTTGGGACGTGCCAGTGCTGGCTGTGGCAGTGAGATCAAACCTCCCACACCTCCCTGCCAGGAGAACAAACCCTCCACTCCTCCCTTCTGGGTCCCTGTTCCCCTCAGAGAGCTGTCCCTGCCCTCCTGAGCCACCACGTCCTGAGCTGCTCCGTCCTCTCCCTGCCTGACTCCGGCTCTTCCCGGCAGAAACCGGGGGCTGGATTCTGGGATTTCATCTTTTTTATCTCTGCTTGCCAGAGGAGTGTGAGTGAAGGGCTTTTAGCTGCCCAGACCTCTTGATCTCCAGCTGGTCTGAGCTCCAGACAGTTTTCCCTGCGTGGGCTCGGCCCTGGGAAGGAGCACAGGCTCCAGATGTGTCCTGGAGGGGAAAAGCCAACAGCAAACAGCTCTGTCACCTCCATCCCACCTTCAGCTGGAGGAGTTTCACCCTGCCAGGCTGCAGGCAGGGAAGGATGGATGTCTGTGAGCTGCTGGCTGGCTCTGGTCATCCCCCACGTCCCAGGCTGGCCAAGGAGCAGGGAAGGTCCCTCAGAGTCACCCCAGTGAGCCCTCCTGGATGGAGCACTTTCAGCTTAGAGCAGGACACACAGAAACAGGCTGGTTTGTGGCTGTGGGGGCCCTGGCACACCCATACAGCAGGGAGATGTAGGGTGACAGCAATGTGGGACCGGCTGGTGGTGTCCTGCTCCATGCCAGTGTCTCAGTGCGTGTCCATCCCTGCAGCAGTGCCCAGGTGTGTTTAATTTCCAGCCTCAGACTCCTCTTTGTCACTCTCTCCTCCTTCCTGTTGTCCTGTCCCTGCCGTGTGACACTGGCAGGGGTTTGGTGGCTCCCCCAGCTGAGCAGGGCCCCTCAGGGACCACCGGGGTGGGACCAATGCGGGGGAGCCAGAGGTACCCAGGGGTGGGATGAGGGTGCTGTGTGCTGGGAGCCACCAGCCGGGGGGTCACAACCGAGCCCCTGGGCACACAGGGGGACAACCGTGTCCCCTGGGGCTCCAGCTGTGAGCTGCCTTGTGCCCTGCAGGGGGACAGCAAGAAGCTGGAGGACGCCAGCGCCTACCTGTCCCTGCCCTCGGAGCGGAACCTGGCGGAGCCGAAGCTCCTCGCTGGCTCCTCCTTCCGTGTGAGCGGGGCCACGGCGGCTTTAGCCGTGTCCAGCCGGGACAGCTTCCAGATCTCCACGCTCGTCTGCTCCACCAAGCTGACCCAGAATGGTGAGTCCTGCTTCCCCACGGCGGGGGAGGCGGGGCTGGGTCCCCTCCCCGGCGGTGTTCCCACCTGCTGGATCACACTTCTGATTTTTGGCTCTCCAGTGTCCATCACACTGGACTGGGAGCTGGGAGCAGTGGGAATAGTGAGTGCTCAGTTACTGTTTGGCCGTGGTCAGGATGGCCAAGGCTCCTCCTTCCCCTCTCTCCTGGGGAGATCAGCTCCATCTGGGTATTTTGGGGGGCTGCCATCCACTGGAGAGGAGCAACAGCCAGTGGAATTCCCACTTGAATGTGGCTGCTGGATGCTCCATGACCTTCCTTCCAAATTGAGGTGGGAACTGGAGCTCTGTGGTTTAACCCCCATCCCTGGGTTAGCTCAGGGGAGTTTCCAGCCCTGGGCTGCTCTGCACAGGTCAGGGCAGCTGAGATCATTGGTGCCCCCTTGGCCCTGGCACATCCCCCTTGGCCAGGTGGGAATGGCTCATCCTGCTCTGGCTGAAGTGCAGGGGGCTCAGGGGTGGTGTGGGGATGTGACACACAGTGACACCAGGTGGCTGCAGGGTCCAGGGCACTGTGGTTCGGTGTGGAGGGCTCAGGGATGAGGCTGCTCCGTTAATTCCCTTGCTGCTGCACAATTTTGTCTCCCACAGCCACGATCTATTTAAAGTTTGTGCTTTATGGCCCTGGCATCAGGGGATCTCAGCAGTGAGCAGTGGTTGTGTGAGGGGGTTCTGCTGCTCCTGGGCAGTGAGCATGGGATGGGGTGTCTTGGTTTGGAGAGACAGGTGTGTGCTAAGGAAGGCAGGAGCCTCCCCTAAAATGGAAAATGTAAACCCCCTCCCTCTGAATTGTTATAAATTTGAAATTAAGGAAGGCTCACGGGCAAAGATATGGGAGCAGGAATAACAGTTCTTTATTAGAGAAGAAAATAAAAATAAAATAATGCAGTAAAACAAAACAACACTGACAGAGTCAGAATACAACCTGACACCCTGTGGGTCAGGGTGGTGGCAGCAGTTCAGTTGGAATGGTGCTGCAGCCCTCCTGGAGTGGCAGGTGTGGTTCTGTGTGAGCAGGGATCCTGGAGAAGGGGGGAGTTTTCCTCTGAAGGTCCAGGGCTGGTGTAGATGGGCCTGGGCTTCCTCTGGGAGCCCAGTGGGAAGGCTGATCTGGTGTCCCAAAAGCTCAGATTGTATCCAGGTAGGAATGCTTGGCTCCTCCCCTGGGCAGGGCAGCTCCCAGTGGGATGATGGAATTTGATCAGCCCTGCAGGGACACTCACTGGCCCATGAACAGAAGATAATTAATAATTAATGGCCCATTAACAGCAGATGTCTCCTGGAGGGAGGACTGGTGGTGGAAGAGATAAAGAAAACTTCCCAATGAACAGCAGATAACTGCCCCACCTCTGACAGATGGGGATAGAACACACATTGTCATGCAATCTGGGACAGGGGGGAGCTGGGGCTCGGTGACATTGGGGTGTGACAGTGAGTGCTCAGTGCTGAGTGCCCCCTTCCTCCTGCCCAGTGAACCTGCTGGGGCTGCTCAAGTGGCGCTCCAAGCCCAGCCTGCTCTGTGGGAACCTCCAGAAGCTGATGAACGTGGATGGAGGCGAGGTCATCAAGGTACAGCCAGCATTTGCTCCACCTCCCTCCCTGGTTCCTGTCCCCCCATACCCAGTAGCTGGGGCTTGGGCAGTGCTGGGGTCAGCCCTCGAGCCCTCATGGCCCTCATGTCCCCCCAGTTCCTGCAGGACACGCTGGATGCCCTGTTCTCCATCATGATGGAGCACTCCGAGACCGATGTCTACGACACCCTCGTGTTTGACGCCCTGGTGAGCACAGCCTGCGTGGGGCTGAGCCCTCCCCAGTGCAGGGTGGCCACTGGTTGGACTGGGCCACTGGGTTTTCCTGGCCTGAGTGGCCCAGCACAGGGCAGGGCTGCGTTCTGGGGGACACTGTCCCTTCGGGGGACAATCCCAGCGTTGTTCAAAGGTGTTTCTCCCACACCACGACGAGAATGATCCCGGTGGGTGACGGGACCAGGGCAGGGGGGGTCAGGGTGGCTGAGGAATCCCCCTGCCCACGCCAAGCTGTGCCCCCCTGCCTGCTGCCCTCAGGTTTTCATCGTGAGGCTGGTGGCTGACAGAAAGTTCCAGCATTTCAACACGGTCCTGGAGGCCTACATCCGCCAGCACTTCAGCGCCACGCTCGCCTACAAGTGCGGTCCTGGGGGCTGGGGCATGGGGAGGGACAGTGGGGACAGAGAGGGACAGGGCTGGGACTGTGGGGACAGAGAGGGACAGGGCTGGGACAGAGGGGACAGAGAGGGACAGGGCTGGGACAGCCAGGATAGGGCTGGGACAGTGGGGACAGAGAGGGACAGGGCTGGGACTGTGGGGACAGAGAGGGACAGGACTGGGACAGGGAGGGACAGGGCTGGGACAGCTGGAATAGGGCTGGGACAGTGGGGACAGAGAGGGACAGGGCTGGGACTGTGGGGACAGGGAGGGACAGGGCTGGGACAGCTGGAATAGGGCTGGGACAGTGGGGACAGAGAGGGACAGGGCTGGGACTGTGGGGACAGAGAGGGACAGGGCTGGGACTGTGGGGACAGAGAAGGACAGGGCTGGGACTGTGGGGACAGGGAGGGACAGGGCTGGGACAGCCAGGATGGGGCTGTGACAGTGGGGACAGGGAGGGACAGGGCTGGAACGCCCACGGCCATCCCTCCCCGCAGGAAGCTGCTGGCGGTGCTGACGCAGTACGTGGAGCAGGCGGGCCGGGGGGAGCCCTGCGAGCCCCTCCCCCGCACCTTCAAGGCCCTGGAGTACATCTTCAAGTTCATCGTCCGCTCCCGGCACCTCTTTGCCCAGTAAGTGCTGGCAGTGCCTCCCCGGGCTCCCAGTGCCGTGCTCTGCCGTGTGCCAGCACCCTGCTGGCCCCTGGCTGTGGGGTCTGTGCGAGGGGGGTCCTGTGAGGGTCCCTGTGCTGTGGGAGCAGTGTCAGTGCCATCCTCAGTCCCAGGGCTGTGGCAATGGCAGCTCAGCCCACCTGGTGCTGGCTGCTGGGGCACCCAGGTTGGCACCCGCCACTCCTGGCCATGCTGCTGTGCTAGCTGGTCCCCAGGCAGGCTCCTCCATGGCTGTGAATCCTCTCCTTGAGGATTTTGGCAGTTTTCAGCTTTGTGCCATCCTCTGGATGCTGCTGGACAATGGTGGTCCACTGAGGGGATGGGCAGTGCTGTCCACCTCAGGGTGGGAGAGCTCTCCAGCCACCCCAAAATGCCCAGCAATGACCCTGCCCCACAGTGACCCTGCACCACAGTGACCTCTGCCCCAGCCACCCTGACAGGGACTTTCCTCTTCAAATCCTCCCACAATGGAGATGGCAAAACGTCCTGGCCAGTCTGTGCCCCTGCACGGCTGGCACTGTGCTGGGAAGGTTTCCTGGAGGCTGGTGGGAGGTGTCCCTGCCCACGGCAGGGGGGTGGAGCTGGAGGGTCTGTGAGGTGCCCTCCAAGCCCGAGCCTGCTGTGATGAGCAGAGGAACGGGCTGGGTGCCTCCACAGCTCAAAGGTGCCCCAGGCCCCTCCAGAGTGCCCACAGGTCTGGTTTCACTTGTTCCCCGTGGGCACGGGGCTCACATCCCGGTCTGGGGGATGGACAAGCACCACTCCTGGCGTGGGAGAGGAGGAAATCAGCAAATCTGGCGCTGCCAGACCTTCCTCTTTCGTTCCACGTACGCGGCACCGAAAGCCGAAGTGTCCTGAGGGAACAGCGGGCAGTGGGGTGGGCACTGGGGGACCCCCACACACACGTGGCACAGGGTGGGCACTGCTGGCACCGGCAGCAGTGGGATCACCCCATTCCCAGGCAGCTGGCTCAGCTGTTTTTAGGGCAATGAGGGCTTTGCCTCTCCACCCCAAGCCCAGGATGTGTTGGGGTCCCTGTGGGTGCTCCCAGGGGCAGTGGGGAGCTGTGCTGGTGTCCCTGTGTCCCTGTGTCCCCGGGGACTGTCACACATGCTTTGCCCCACTCTGTATTAACCGTGGGGTTTGAGCCCTGTCTGTCCTCGCCACTTCCATCCCTTCCCAGTGTCCCATCCATGGCTCCAGGTGCTCCAGAACATCACACCCAGCACCTGCCTCTCCCTCCTGTGTGAGGACACGGAGCAGATTCCCAGCTCAGAGCGCTCCTGGCAGGAGAAATTAATTACCCAGCTTGTTTGCAAACAGCCCTGAATGAGTTTGCCTGGAACAGAGGCCTCCCCGAGGACATTTAGGGATTTTATAGAGCTTCCCTTTATCTCAGCAATCTCAACATGCAATAACACGGGCTCCTCAGATCCTCTAAGTGCTCTGAACGTGCTGCAATTTGTACAGGCTCTAATCGACAGGAATTGGGTTGTAATTAGAGGCAGTTGCTGCAGATTGCTGGGTCTGGGATTGCCTCTGTTGCTGCTGGAGCCGGACAAGCAGCGCCTGCAGCTCCTGTGAGGAGCTCAGGTAGCTGCAAGGATGGCTGAGCCCTGTCCTCCACCTTGGGACACCTCCCTGTGTCCCCTCTGTGCCCCAATGTCACTGTGCTGACGTCTGTCCCTCGCTGCTTCCTCCTTGCTGGTTCCTCTGGCTGCTTCTCCTTTTTAGCCATCACTGAGGGTGGCAAAACTTTCCCTGCCAGTGCTCATTGTCCCCCCTGGATTTTGAGGCCAAATTTTGGACAGGGCTTGGAGCAACCCATGGCAGGGGGTGGGACTGGATGGTCTTCAAGGGCCCTCCCAGCCCAAACCAGTCCATAATTCCAGGATTTCCTTTCATAGCTGGTGGCTGGATAATTTTTCCTGCCACTGCTTGGTGTCAGTGGTGAGGGAATTACCTCAAACAGTGCCCATTCCTGTGGTCACACCTCAGCTTTGCAGTTTTTCCTGCACCTTTGCACATCCCATGGCTAAAATTCCCTCATGCATTTTGTTCTGCTCCAGCTGTTGAGGGGGGCTGGGGAGCTCAGGAGGTTCCTGCTCAAGTGGGATGGGGCTGAACTGCTTTGAGAGGGTTTGGGGCTGCAGAATCATGGAAAAGAGGCTTTTTTTAAAAAGAAAAAATGAGGTTTTTGAGTGAGTCTGTGGTGGGGCAGTGGCTGTGGTAGTGCCAGGGCTCACCACGAGATCCAGCCACGGATTCAAACGTTGATGGATTGGGATGCTGTCTTGGTTTGAAAAGACAGGTGTGTGCTAAGGAAGGCAGGAGCCTCCCCTAAAATGGAAAATGTAAAACCCCTCCCTCCTCCGAATTGTTA
>VZRH01000810.1:45198-57700 GCA_013397555.1 Urocynchramus pylzowi
GGAGGGGCGGTGGCTGCGCGCCCCAGTCCCGCGGGCCCCGGCCTGCCGGTGCCGGTGCGGGGCTGTGGCACCTCATGGATTCCCGAAGGAGCGGGAGCTTTGGGGGTTTGATCCGTTTGCTTTGCACAAGAGAAGTCTCTGCAAACCCCTCGCAGCCAGGGCTGGCCGTGGGCGCTCGTTGCTCACCCGCGGTAGCCCTCGGTGGCTACGCCCCGTCCCGAGGAGCTCCCGGGGCTGTCCCCGGGCTGGTGCTGCGAAGCTGGAGCCCTGGGCCACCAGCAGCAGTCACATCCCTCCCCGAACAGCCCGCTTTGGTCTGCGTGTGGTAGCCCTGGGGCTGCAGCGGGCTCCATCTCCGCCGGAATCCCGGAGGGAGCTCCGGACCTGCCGGGGCTGGAAGGTGCCTGCGGGGCCCGGTGCCCGGTGCTGCCCTCGCAGGGCTCACGGCAGGGCGGTGTCTGCGGATGGGTTGGCACCTGAAGCCACCCGCAAAGCTCCATCAGCGACACCGCGGCACGGCAGGGCCCTCGCTCCTCCTGAGCGTGCCAGACGATGCTCTAACCCCAGGAACAGCTGCCCTTTCCCGCGGTTTCCAGCCTCGGGTGTGTCTCTGGGACAGCTTTTGGGCAGCGTTCTGCTGTGCACGCTCCACTTGTCTTGCTCCAAAGCTGGGAGCAGGGCTGGAGCTAAGGGCTCAGTTTGTGACCCTCCACTGGAGACACTCCAGAAGTGGCCTGTCTGCCATTTTCAGAAAAATGGCTTGTTTGCCATTTTCAAAATGCCCTTACATCCACAGATGGCCTTAAATTGTCTCAAAACTAGCAGAGGTGCTTCAGCACCACTCTGTAATTACACCTGCATCCCCCTGGCACCATGGTGGCTGCAGGAGCTGTCCCGTCCCTGGAGTGGGATGCACAGGCTGGAACTGCACGTGAAGGGGCTGGGAGAAGATCTCTGGGGAGCTGGGGAAGAAGGGACCAGGGAGGGGAGGGTGGGGCTGAACAGACCCCAAGGCAGTTTGGGCTCTGGGTTATGACTGGAGGAACAAGGCCAGTGTCCAGTTCCACGGAGCAACTGCAGGACCCAGCAGGGCCTGAGCAGCTCCTGTCCCCCAGAGCCACTACGTGGCCTGCATGGCCGCCATCCTGAGCCAGATGGACAAGGAGCACTACAGCACCTACATCCAGGCGTTCCCCTCCCGGCCCGAGCTGATGGTGAGTGCTGCCCCGCGGCCACACGGGGCCCTCTGACCCCAGCACCTCCCTCACTGCATCCCCCGAGGGCACTGCAGTCCAGCAGGGCTCCTGACGTCTCTCCCTCCCTTGCAGGACTTCCTCATGGAGACTTTTATCCTTTTCAAGGACCTGATCGGGAAGACGGTGTATCCCAGTGACTGGGTGGTGATGAACATGGTGCAGAACCGGTGAGAGGCTGGGGAGGGACCACAGGGGGAGCCTGGGGTGGGTGTGAGCACCTGGGATGCCTCGGGGCAGGGGGATGCTGGAGCATGGCTCTGGACAGGCAGGACAGTGTTTGGCTGCACTGAGATGGGCAGAAAGGACCTCGTCCCCTCTGTGTGAGGATGGTGGGCACACCAGGCTGGGCAGTGGGCACGCTGGTGCTGCCCTCACTCAGTGCCCGTGCTCACTTGCCCCAGGGAGTTCCTGCGTGCCATCAACCAGTTTGCCACGACCTTAACCGAGATGTTCCTGAGCGACAGCGACTTCGAGCTGCAGGTGGGTGGGCTCTGCCTCAGTCCTGCTTCGGGCCAGGTGGGTCAGGAACAGACCCCGCTGTGCCACCCAGCCTGGCACTCATCCCTCTGCTTCCACTGCAGCTTTGGAACAATTATTTCCACCTGGCCGTGGCTTTCCTCACCCAGGACTCCCTGCAGCTGGAGAATTTCTCCCCGGCCAAACGCAACAGGATCCTGGCCAAGTGAGTCCCCACCCCCCATCCTGGCCAGCCACACCTCGGGTCCCGAGGTCAGGGATTTTGGGATGAGCCAGCTGGGCTGGGCACACCCGGGGCTGCGGAGCGATGCTGGCTGCCCTCTGTCCCGGCAGGTATGGGGACATGAGAGCCACGATCGGAGCGTCCATCCGGGACATGTGGTACAGCCTCGGTGAGCCACGGCGTGCAGGGGTTTTTGGGTCTCTGTGGGCTGATGTCCATCAGCACCGCCCCCAGAGTGGGTGTGGGGAGCAGGGTTGGTGTGGATCTGCCCTCCCTGTCCTCCCAGGCCAGCGCAAGATCGAGTTTATCCCGGGCATGGTGGGTCCCATCCTGGAGATGACGCTGGTGCCGGAGCTGGAGCTGCGCAAGTCCACCATCCCCATCTTCTTCGACATGATGCTCTGCGAGCACCGGCTCACCGGGAGCTTCAGCCGGGTGAGGGCCGAGGCTGCTCCGGGGGAGCGGGATGGGGTGGGATGCTGCGGGAACCACCCACAGCAGGGGAGTGGCGAGCGGGGTGGGAACCGTCGCTTTAGGATGGTCTCTGGGGAGGGGCTGCTCCAAGCTCAGCCCATCTTCATCCTCTCTCTGCAGTTTGAGGATGAGATCCTGCGCAGGCTGGACAGCGAGGTGGAGGGCGGCCGGGGGGACGAGCAGTACATGCAGTTTTTCAAGAGCATGTGAGCGTGCAGAGACATCCCTGCCACCTTGTCCCCAGGGCACGACCCTTTGCTGTCACCATTCCCTGCCATGCCACTCCTCCTCACGCTGTGCCCTAGCCCGGAGTGTGCCACGGGGAAAAGGGACTGGTGAGGAGGGAGGCTGGTGCCTGGGCACCATCGTGTGCCCCCTGCACATCTCTGCTGGCCCAGCCAGCCTGCTCTGCCTGCCCAAGGTGTTACCTCTGCTGCAGGTGATGCTCCTGTCCCTGGTGACACCCCTGCCCCAGGAACTACCCTATGCCCCAGGAGTTATCTCTGCCCCAGGTGTTATTTCTGCCCCAGGAATTACCCGTTCCTCAGGTGATGCCCCTGCCCCAGGTGTTCTCTCTTGCCCCAGGTGTTATCTCTGCCCAGGTGATGCCCCTGCCCCAGGTGTTCTCTCTTGCCCCAGGTGTTATCTCTGCCCCAGGTGTTATCTCTGCCCCAGGTGATGCCCCTGCCCCAGGTGTTATCTCTGCCCCAGGAATTACCCCTGCCCCAGGTGATGCCCCTGCCCCAGGTGTCATCTCTGCCCTTCGGTGCTGGGCAGGGCAGTGGTGGGAGCACTGCAGTGGGAGCCTGTGCAGTGGGACCCGGGGCCCCCTCTCTTCCCCAGCCTGCTGAGCTGCTGCCAGAGCCACCCCGAGCTGGCCAAGCCTGGAGAGGACTTTGTGAGGCTGGTGAGCGAGCTCCTGGAGCGGCTCCTGGACTACCGGGCTGTCATGAATGACGAGAACAAGACCTACAGCATGAGCTGCACCGTCAACCTCCTGGTGAGCAGGAGGCCTTGCTCCAGCTCCCTGGGGCAACCAGGGCTTGTTCCCACGCTTCCCCAGGTCCCCAGGGCTGGTAGGGCTTGTCCCTGCATCTCCCCAAGGCCCCACGGTGCCCCTGGCACAGCAGAGAGGGGGTGCACGTGGTGCCAGAGCTGGCATCTCTTGGGAGTCACCGTGCAGCTCCCCAGGGCCGTGGCCAACCCCATCCCTGTGTGGGGACAGTCCTGGCAGCAGCATGACCCAGAGGGTGGCTGTGTGAGGGGCTGTGGCACGTGCCATCCCTGGGGCCACTCAAACAGCCTCGTCTGCCCTTCCACAGAACTTCTACAAGGAGATTGACCGCCAGGCTATGTACATCAGGTGGGCACAGCCCTGGGCTGGGGGGTCCTGAGCCCTCCCAGTGGGATGGGCTTGGCAGAGTGGCCTGAGGGGCAGGGTGATGGTGCTCTGTGCCCAGCTATGTCAGCTGTTGTGCCCCACACGTGGCTCTGCCACTCCCAGGTACCTGTACAAGCTGAAGGACCTGCACATCAGCTACGAGAACTACACGGAGGGAGCCTACACGCTGCTGCTGCACGCCCGGCTGCTCACGGTGGGCACGGGGGGCTGGGGGGGCTGGGAGGAGTGGGCAGCCCCGTGGGCTTGGTGTGACGGGTCCCCAATCCCTTGGGCAGTGGTCAGAGGATTCGAATGCAGCCCCTGTGCCGGGCCCAGACAGCCTCCACCTGCACACTCAGCGCCAGCTGAAGGAGGCTCTGTACAACCAGATCATCGAATACTTCGACCAGGGCAAGGTGAGTGTGGCCACCTGCCCCTACAGAGCCTGCAGCCCCTGAAACCCCAAAACTGGAGGGAGCTGGGCTGGCTTAGGGCAAGCCTGGCCCCCTTGCCACAACTGAGATGTTTCAAGCTCCCAGATCCCATTCTCAGCACAGCCCCTCACTCCCCACTGCTGCAGAAGGGCTGGAGCTGCCCTGCAGTGAGCCTGGGCTGGATGGTTCATCCACAGCCACTGTCCCTCATCCCATCCCTGTCCCATCCCTGTCCCATGCTGTCCCATCCCAGTCCAGTCCTTGTACTGCTGGGGTCAAAATCTCTGGACAAAGGCTCGATGGGGTCAGCTGGGGGCTCCAGGGCTGGAGATGGTGGGAAGCCAAGTTCTGCTGCNACAGCCACTGTCCCTCATCCCATCCCTGTCCCATGCTGTCCCATCCCAGTCCAGTCCTTGTACTGCTGGGGTCAAAATCTCTGGACAAAGGCTCGATGGGGTCAGCTGGGGGCTCCAGGGCTGGAGATGGTGGGAAGCCAAGTTCTGCTGCTGCCCACTGGACCACCAGTCCCGACAGGAGAGCCCTCTGCCCCTCTTCGCAGGGGGCAGGGGTTCAGGTGCCCCCACAGGCAGGGTGGTCTCTGCTGGAACTCCCCTTCCCCAGTTCACCCTGCACTGGGGGGCCCTGTCCTGGCCCCTCTCTCCTCCAGATGTGGGAGGAAGCCATCCACATCTGCAAGGAGCTGGCGGAGCAGTACGAGAGCCACGTGTTCGACTACGAAATGCTGAGTGACATCCTGGTGGGTGCCTGGCTGGGCTGGGGGTGCTGCTGGCAGGACAGGAGGAGCTGGGCTGGGGAATGGGGGGTCTGCAAGGCCCCATCCTGTCCTCATCCTGCCCCTCTCCTCTGCAGCAACGAGAAGCCAAGTTCTATGAGAAGATCCTGAAGGTGCTGCGGCCCAGCCCGGACTATTTTGCTGTGGGGTACTACGGGCAGGGCTTCCCCACCTTCCTCCGGGTAAGCAGAACCAGGAGCAGCTCCACAGCTGCCACCTCCATAGCCAAGGAAGCCCACTCCTCACTGGTCCCCACCTGGATGTGGAGCTGTGGAATCTGTGGATCACAACTCCCTGAGCTTCATTATCCAGCCTGTTCCTTACCCAGCATTGTCCCATCAGTGTCTGTCCTGGAGATGTTGTCCTGGGGGAAGGTCAGATGGTTTGCTCAAGTCCACTCACTCTCCCCCCATCCAGCCATGCTGCCACACCCTCGTAGAAGCCACCAAATTTGTCACACAGGATTTGTCCTTAGTGCCATTGCTTGGCTGGCACCAATCCTGGTTCTCCATGTGCCTTTTTTTTTTTTCTTCTTCTAGTTCCTGGGTTTGGGGAGATATTTTTTCTAGAGGGGGAGTGTCTCCTCCTTGGTACTCTGGTACCCTGGTGCTCTGGGGCTCGCTGGCCCTGCTCTGTGGCACAGGGATGAGCTGCCACCTTCCTACCCTGCAGAACAAGGTCTTCATCTACCGGGGCAAGGAGTACGAGCGGCGTGAGGACTTTGAGATGCAGCTGCTGAGCCCCTTCCCCAATGCTGAGAAGCTGAAGAGCACATCTCCCCCTGGCCAGGACATCACCGACTCCCCAGGGCAGTGTATCCTCTGTGTGCTCAGGGATGGGGCTGGGAGCGTGGCTTGGTCTCTGTCCATCACTCTCCATGTGGGAATTCCTTAAATGCCTCTCTGTACCCCTGGGGTTCACCCTTCAGGGCTCTGGAGCCCTTCTCTGTCCTCCAGTGTGTGCCTGTGGCTCCTTCACTCCCACAGACATCCAGTGCTTCACCGTGCAGCCGGCAGAGGAAGCCAAGGTCCGGCTCAAGGGCCGGAGCATCCCGGAGCAGATCACCAAGTGAGTGTCCAGCACAGGGAGCCCCTGCTCTGCTCCCTGTGGGTGGGACACAGTGGGGATCCTCTCCTATTTCTGCTCCTTCCCTCCCCACAGCTTCTACAAAGCCAACCACGTCCAGAGGTTCAGCTACTCACGGCCTTTCAAGAGGGGCCCGAACGATCCCGACAATGAGTTTGCAGTGAGTGCTGGGAGGAGCTGCCAGGACCCCCAGCTGGGGGGGCCCTGCAAGGACCTAAGGGTCCAGAGGAGAGACAGGGGATCCCCGGTCCTGTGCCCATGGAGGTGGGAGCCCCCCATGCCTTGGGGCAGCCAGGGGTGACCCAGGGTGGTGGGAGAAGGGTGGGGAGTGACCTCTGCTCTTCCCACAGAACATGTGGATTGAGCGGACAACCTTCAGGACAGCCTATCCCCTGCCTGGCATCCTGCGCTGGTTCGTTGTCACCTCCACTGAAACGGTGAGGAGGGGGCTGGGGGCAGCAGGGCCCTCTCAGGATCCTGGTGGATGCTCCAGCCCTGCCAGGAGCTGAAGCTGGGGATGAGGAGCGTGTCCTGCCTGTGCCATGCTCCGTGGGCAGCAGGGATGGTGTGTGGGGAGCGGCAGAGGTGCTGGAGGGGTGTCAGGAACTGCTGCCACTGCTCTGTGCGTGGGCTTTGCTCCTCTGTCAGAAGCAGGTCCTTGGCTAGCATCCAGGGGGTCTCAGGAGCCACGGCAGCAGAGATGTGATGTGCCCTGGTGGGCTGTCACAGGATGCTGCAGGCACAAGGACGTACGGCTGCACGAGTGCTGCATGTGTGTCTGCCGTGGTGCTCAGGCTGTGCACCCCACTGCAGCACAGCTGCACCCCCAAAGTGACACCAGTGGTTACCCAGGTCTCCTGCTGCCTCGTGCCCAGGGGGTTGGCTCTGTGCTGGGAGCAGGGACCAGCATGGCCAGCACCTCCCCAGGAGCTCTCGCTCAGCCCCAGGCTGGTGCCAGGGGTCTGAGGGGCTTTGTGGGGTGAGATTTACAGCCCCAGGGGTTCCTCCTGCTGGTCTGAGGGGTTTTATGGGGTGAGATGTGCAGCCCCAGGGGTCCCTCCTGCTGTCTGAGAGGCTTCATGGGGTGAGATGTGCAGCCCCAGGGGTCCCTCCTGCAGGGCTGAGGGGTTTATGGGGTGAGATGTGCAGCCCCAGGGGTCCCTCCTGCTGGGCTGAGGGGTTTATGGGGTGAGATGTGCAGCCCCAGGGGTCCCTCCTGCTGGTCTGAGGGGTTTATGGGGTGAGATGTGCAGCCCCAGGGGTCCCCCCTGCTGGGCTGGGGAGAGCCCACCCTGCCAGCCTTAACGAGGAGGGGCAGCATTGACTCCTCCCTGCTCACAGATCATCATCTCCCCTCTGGAAAACGCCATTGAGACCATGATGAAAACAAACGAGAAAATCATGAGTGAGATCAACCGGCACCAGAACGACCCCAGCCTGCCCATCAACCCTCTCTCCATGCTGCTCAACGGCATCGTGGACCCCGCGGTCATGGGTGGCTTCACCAAGTACGAGAAGGTGAGGACAGGCAGAGGCTGCGGTGGGGCCAGCTGGGCACACCCAGGACTAGCACTGGCACCACTCTGCCATGCCCAGCCCGTGTGGAGCTGGCCCAGCCTGGCAGTGGGACTGAGGAGGGTCGCTGCAGGCTTTTTTCCAGGAGCTCTACATGCAGGAGCACCCTGAGGACGCAGGGAAGATCGAGAAGCTGAAGGACCTGATCGCCTGGCAGGTACCAGCTGCAGCATCCCTGTGGCAAGGACAGGGTGTCCGCTGTCCCTGCCCATGCCCACGAGTCCCCGTTGTCCCACAGATCCCCCTGCTGGCAGAAGGCATCCGGATCCACGGGCAGAAGGTGACAGAGGACCTGCGGCCCTTCCACGAGCGCATGGAGCAGTGCTTCCAGCAGCTGCGGGCCAAGGTGGAGAGTCAGTACGGGCTGCGTGAGATGGTGAGTGCCACGGGCACGGGGCAGGGCCTGGCACTGCGGGGTGACACTGGACAAGCCAGTGTCCAGGCAGCAGGGAGCAGCTGGCTGAGGCCACAGTTGGGGTGGGAACGGGGTGAGGAGCACTGGGCATGGGGGACCTCAGGGTCCCTGCCTGCCCCAGGAGGGGAGGGGGGCACAGCGCTGCTGGGGGTGGCTGGCCCTGGCACGAAGCAGGACTGGTCAGAGAGGGCACTGCTGGCCCTGGCTGAGCCCAGGGAAGGACTGGGGAGGCTCTGCCCTCTCATCCCTCCTGGCTGTCTCTCAGCTGTTCTTTGAGGACCGGCGGAGCGGCCGACCCCGGTCCATAGCCTGGGTACCTGACTGGGACCAGCTGAGCCAGGCTGGAGCCAGGCAAGTGCTGCAGTGGGGAGTGCTGGTCATCCCCTCTCACCCCCTCAGCCCTCCCTGCTGAGCCCTTCCCTTCCTGAGCCTTCCACTCTGGCCCAGGTGCTTTTCTCCCACCTCCCCAATCCTCTGCCCTTCCACCTTCCCTTTATGCCAAGTGCATCTCAGGGGTCTGTCCTACCAGGTCACCACGGTGGCCCTGTCCCTAGAGGGGGCATGGAGCAGAGACACCCCACGTGCAGCCCCCAGGCTCACCTGGACACTGTTGTCACCTGAGCCACCCATTCTTGTCCCCAAACCTCCCCCGTTGAGCTCTGCTGTGCCCGGTGCTGATGCCTGGGTGACGCTCCAGCTGGTCCATGGCATAGCCCTGCTCCTCCTTCCCCTGCTGCCCCTCACCTGTCCCAGTCACCCCACAGCACAGAGGCACCCCCGACCCCAAAGGCTGCCCGTGGGCCCTCTGAGAGCGAGGAGCACAGGAACCAGCGCAGGGAGAACCGCGCCAGCTCCATCCTCGGCTCCCGGCGGCAGGACCCCCGCCAGTCCATCTCAGAGCTGCCAGAGCCCAAGGTGATGCTCAGCACGGCCCTGGTGCCACCCTGGGGCCCTGCTCGCACTCCCCTGCGTGTCCTGCTGCACCCAGAGCTCCTGGCCCTGCCTGCAGCACCAGCCCCCAGCCTGGATGGGACCCCTTGAGGGGCTGGTGGCAGCCCCTGCTGCAGGGAGGGCAGGAGCAGGGGCTGGAGACTCAGCCAGGCTGGAGACTCAGGGGCTGCCATCCACCTCTGAGGTGCTGAGCCTTCCTTCTGTGCCCCAGGATGAGAAGTGGAGACTCTCCTGCAGCATGAGTGAGAGCAGCCTGAGCGCTGATAGGAAACAGCCCCCGCCAAGCCAAGCTGCTGCTGGTGCTCAGCCCAGTGCTGCAGGTACAACCTGCCAGGCCACCTTCCTGAGAGTCCCTACAGCCCCACCAGCAGGGTTGTGCCCTCCCACAACACCCCAGTGCAGGTCCCCCTCACCCCCTCGTGGTGGCACGGAGTGCCACACAGGCACATCCCCTGCTGAACGCTCCCTGTGGGGCTGCAGCCATCGATCTGGACCTTGTGCCACTGGGTCTTGGTGCCAAGAGCTGTTCCTGGTGGGAGCCAGCCCCCTGCTCCTGGCTGGGCTCACAGCCCATGGCACCTCTGTCCCCTCTGCCTAGCGCTGCCACACTCCCATAGGCAGAAGCGCTGGCCCTGACAGCCCTGGGCACACTGATGGGCCCTGTGCCCTCCCAGGCTGGCTGAGCCCCCATGCCACCTCTCCTGCCTGCACAGGCTCGTCCCCGTCTCCCACTGGCTTTGGTGGCCGTGTGAAGAGCGCCAGCAAGCTCCCCCCACTGCCCCGCAAGTTCAGCCCCGCGGTGTACGAGACATTCCTGGAGCAGAGCGGAGCTGCAGCAGCAGGGAAGGTATTGCAGGGGAGGCACTGCAGGGGAGGCACTGCCTGAGCCTGGCCCCCAGCCCCACCACCCCTCTTGTCCCTCTCTGCTCACAGGCGTCCACATCCCCGACAGTGGATGGGAACAGCAGCCTCAAGTCACCGCCACTGCCGCCACCCAAGTCCAAGCGATTGTCACAGCTCTGACCTGATGCCACCTGCAGCAGCACTGTCTGCAGGGGCCACCCCTGCTGGAGCCACAGCCCTGCTTGACTCTCACCTGCTGGAGCACCTCTTGCAGCACTGCCACCCAGAGCAGAGTCCCTGTGTGCACCAGGCACTGCCACCCTGTGTCCCACCAGCTCTGGCTATTGCCACCCTCCAGGTGTCCCCTGGGGCTGGGACCCACCTGGCCCTGGATGCTTCCTGTGCCTCTGGAGCCACGCTGAGCTCCCACACATGCAGCCCCTCCCAGCCATGATGCCCCTCCCTCCACCCCAGCTGCCCACGGACTGTGCCAGTGGCAGGGAGCCAGTGACTTCCCCAGTGGCATTTCTGCGTGATTCCTGCTCCCCACTCGTGGCACAGCTCCCACCCCATCCTGCAGCACCAGGACCCCTTCCTGGCCTGAACTGCACAGGAGCCAGCCAGCTGTGCACACGGGCCCTGGCAGCCTGATGCTCTGCGGTGCCACCTCTCCTGGCCACACCTGCCACCTGCACGGGTGGCACTGCCCTGACTGCCCTGCCACGCTCAGCTCCCACGGCTAATAAAGGGCAAACGCATCAGCCGGGCACCCGCGTGGGGCTGAGCACCCAGCCCTGCTCGCCCACAGCCCAGCCCGGGGCTCATCCCCAGCTGGCACCACCCCAAAGCACAGGGACTCGCCCTCCTGCAGCAGGGCAGGGCCCCAGGGAGCCCAGTGGTCACTTCCCAAGGGAGGCTGTGCCCCCAGACACAGGGAGGGGACTCGCTGCTCAACCCCTGAGCTGGCACAGGGCTCTTTATTCAGGTGGGCTCAGTTGTATTTACAGTCTGTTACAGGGGGACCTGGACCCGTAACCAGGGGCTGCCTGCAGCTGGGAGCTGCCATCAGCGGGTTCCAGTCTACAGGGGACAGTGGGATCAGCTCCCAAGGCAGGGCTGAGGGACACACAGGGGGACAAGGTGCCTCGTGCCTCTAACACGGGGCCTGGGAGCGGTGAGGCTGCGCTGCTGCCGGGCTCTCCCCGCCTTCCCAGGGAGCAGCGGGTGCTGCCTGCCCAGCTCCTCACAGAGGGCTGGCTGAGGAGGCTGCCAGGCGCTTCCCAATGTAGATCCTGGATTGGAGAGAGTGACTGTGAGGCACTGCTACAGGCCAGGAGCAGGGGGACATGGCAGCAGACCACTGCAGCTGCTGGGAGAGTGGTGCATGACAGCAGCCAAGGATGAGCAGCCCAAATTCAGGAGTGTTCCTTCCTCCCCCAGCCCCATGGTGAGACCCACAGACACTCACCCCAGCCCCAGGGTCAGCAGGTGGCTGAGCAGGAGCGAGGGGATGAAGAGCAGCAGCAGCTCTGAACTGAAAAGTCTCTTCTTCCTCCCCACTGCACCTCCCTGCAGGCTCCACAGCACTGGCTGGGGGGAGCACACAAAGGCAAATTCCCTGGGAAAAGTTCATGGTTAACAGGGACACGGGGACAGCAGGATGAGGGGCAGTAGGTGCTGGTGGGGGACACAGCACTTACTCTGGAGACAGGTACCGAGGGCAGCGGGTGCAGGCCCAGCCCAGGGACGCTGTCAGGCGTCGCTGCCTCCACTTGGCTTCCTGTGGCACATCCCGCTGGAAGGAGACACAGGGCAGGTCAGAGCAGGGCCTGGGGGCACAGCAGGGTGTGGCAGGGGCAGCTCCCTCACCTGCCGGGGCTGGGGCTGGCTGTGGGCGGGCAGCACCTCGCTGTCCCCTGGCTGATCATTCCCGTGGCTGCCTCCGTCGTCATCCCAGGCTGGGGAGCCCAGCACGAGCAGGGCCCTGAAAAGAGAAACCCTCAGTCACTGAGGCCAGCCTGTGGCCCCCAGTGCCAGCCACGGCTCAGCAGGGCTCTGGAGCCTGGCTCCCCGTCGGGACTCACCCGTCACTGCTCTCTGTCTCCAGCTGGGCCTCCAGCAGCATCCGCTCCACGTCGGCGTGGCAGGAGAAGGGCGAAGGCGCCGGCTCGGCCTCCGGGCAGCCTGGGCCACAGCGCAGCTCCACCCAGGAGCCTGAGGGGGCCCTCAGCCCCTGCGCTGCTCCGGGCCCACCCCTGCAGCCCGTCCCATCCCGGCCCGGAGCCCTCCCCGCACCCCCGACTGCAGTCACTGACCCGGGATGTCCCGAGCACCCCGGGGCTGCTCTCCCGGGACCCGCATCTGCCTCTGCCCCCGCCCCCGCGGTGCCCATCAGCCTCCGGTGCCCCCACTGACCCAACCCCCGGTGCACACCGGCCTGCCGGGATCCCCGCGCTCCCTGGCCCCCGGCGCACGCCAGCCCCCAGAAACCCCGCCCGGGCTCCCCACCCACGGTGCGCATCAACCCCCCGGGCTCCCGGTGACCCAGACTCCCGCGTGTGCACGTCAACCCCTTCACCCTCAGGCTCCCCACC
>VZRH01000811.1:9662-33847 GCA_013397555.1 Urocynchramus pylzowi
CCCGCTGAGCGCCGCCGTGCCCGCCCCGCCGCCCGCCCCGCCGCCTACCTCGCCCCGGGCCGCCTTCAACTTCATCGCCGACGTGGTGGAGAAAACGGCGCCCGCGCTGGTCTACGTGGAGATCGTGGGCAGGTACCGGCACCGGGAGGTCCCCGGGAGGGATTTCCCTCCTCCCCGCGCAGTGTGGTCCCGGCCCCTTCGGGACCTCCGCCGGCCTCTCCTGAACCGTCCCGGAGGGCTCCCACAAGCGCCTCAGCAGGGACCGACGCGCGGCTGCCACACGCCGCTGCCACCTCCGTGCCCTCCGGGGCCGCCTGGCGAAGCTGCCTTCCAGGCTGCCCCGTCACCTCCCTGGGAGCAGCACTTGGTATTTATTTCCCTTTGTGCTCTCTAATGTTCTCACCATCCAGTGCCTGCGGCCTCTCGGAGCACCTCTGTGCAGTAGCTCTGCCCTCACCAGCTCGGTGTCACCTGTGTGCAGTGTCACCCTCTCTGCCTCACAACGTGAGGGGGCATCAGCTGGTGCTGCTCCTTCTCTGCGTTCCTGACACACGTGGGCAATAATTCACCACCAGCTGGGCTTTGCCCTTGCTGGTCCATCCCATTTTCCGTTCACTTCACCTGACTACCAGCAGAGGTTGGGGTGATTGATCAGGGCCCAGAGTTGTGAGTCTGCTCCCGCTGTCAGGAAACGTTCCTCTTGCCTCTCAGGTGTTTGTAACCTGCTCCAAGCCTGGGTTCCATGTGTCCCTGCACAGGTCACAGCTCCTCCTGCTCCCACGTGCTCCTGTACCTGGTGGGACTGTACCTTTGTGGCTGTGCACGAGCGCTGGATTCCCGCTGCATTCGTGCAGATTCCCCTGTTTCTGCGGGCTCTTGGGCCAGGAAAGGATCCCCACCCTCACCGCTCCCTGCTGCCTCCCAGCCCTGTCCCTGCCACCCCTCCTGAGCGCTGCCCTCCTTTCAGGCACCCCTTCCTGGGCCGGGAGGTGCCCATCTCCAACGGTTCGGGCTTCGTGGTGTCCCCGGACGGGCTGATCGTCACCAACGCGCACGTGGTGGCCAACCGGCGGCGCGTGCGGGTGAAGCTGGCCAGCGGCGACATGTACGACGCCGTGGTGCAGGACGTGGACCAGGTGGCCGACATCGCCACCATCAAGATCAAGCCCAAGGTGCGTGCGCGTCCCGCTGGCCCTGGGGGACGCCGGGAAGGGGGGGACCTTCCGTCCGTCCCGCTGACCGTCCCGCTGCCCGCAGCACCCGCTGCCCACGCTGCCGCTGGGCCGCTCGGCCGAGGTGAGGCAGGGCGAGTTCGTGGTGGCCATGGGCAGCCCCTTCGCCCTGCAGAACACCATCACCTCGGGCATCGTCAGCTCGGCGCAGCGCGGCAGCCGCGAGCTGGGCCTGGCCGCCACCGACATGGAGTACATCCAGACCGACGCTGCCATCGACGTAAGGGACACGGGGACACGGCAGGGTGGAGGGGCTCACGCGGAGCACGGGGGTCCTGGCCGGTCGCCCTGGGATCGGCCTCAGGACTGGGCTTTTGTGGGCTGCTCACATTCTCTCTCCTCTGCTGCAGTTTGGGAACTCTGGGGGCCCCCTCGTCAACCTGGTGAGTTCTGCTGCTTGTCCCCTTGCTGGCTGGGGCAGGGATGTGCCGTGTGCCCCTTGCTCCGTGCCCCTCTGGGGGAGCATTTGTGGGTGCTGGGAGGTTTCCTGGAGGGAGGGTGGTTCATTTAAATTCACTTTGTCATCTTTCCTTCTCCTTGTCCTGTTTATTTCTGTTCCAGTGGCAAAATAACACCAGGGTAAAAGCAGAGGATAATACAGAAAATGAGAGACTGGAAGGGAAATTGAACATTAAATATTTTGGAACATTAAATATTTTCTAGAGGTGAAACACATTTCCTTTGGAAGCCTCTCGGAGGAGAACAGCTTTGATGTTTAGAGCAGTTTTTCCTGCTGACTTTCAGTCAGCTCCATCCAAAGCAGCACCTGGATGAACCTCAGCTAGACATTCCCATCAGGATTTACCAGAGCATTTCCTGACCTGGGGTGTCTTTAACCCAGGAACCATAAAGGAGAGGAGGGCTAAGCCTGGCATGGGAGCCCTGTGCAGTATCTGAGGCAGCTGGTGCTGACAGGGCACAGCCAGGGGCTGCATGGACTCATCCTCAGCCCCTGGGTCCTGCCCAGCCTTGGCAGGATGAGGCAGGACACAGGGACAGCAGCCTGGGAAGGGGTGGGTGCTCAGGGAGGACCCCAGGCTGGTGCAGTAGTTCCCCTGCTCTCCACAGTGACCCAGGCTGGTCAGTGCCTTGGGATCCCAATGCCCTTTCCCTGCAGGATGGCGAGGTGATTGGTGTGAACACCATGAAGGTGACATCGGGCATCTCCTTTGCCATCCCCTCCGACCGGCTGCGGAAGTTCCTGCAGAAGGAGGAGCACCGCAGGAGTGAGTGGGGACCTCCCTGCTGGGCTCTGGGGGAGGAGGATGAGAGAGGGAGACTTTGACTCAGCTGGGCTCTGGACATGTTGTCTTGGTTTGGGAAGACAGGTGCCTCCCCTGGAATAGAGAATGTAAACCCCCTCCCTCCAAATTGCTATAAAATTTAAATCAAGGGGCTCTCAGGCAGAAAATATGGGAACAGAGATAACAGTCCTTTACTAGGGAAGTAAAAAATATAACAATATAATATAAACAAATGCAGTAAATTAAAACAACACTGAGTCAGAACACAACCTGACACCCGGTCGGTCAGGGTGTAGTCTCAGTCCAATTGGAATTGTGGCTGCAGTCTTCCTGGACTCAGTCCTAAGGTGTGGTTCTGTTGGAGCAGGAATCCTGTAGAAGGAAAGGTGAAGATCTTCCTCTGCTGATCCAGTTGAAAAGGGGTAATTCTCTTTCTGAGCAAAACCCAGCAAGAGCTGTCCTGTCTCTTCAGACTCCCAGCTCTATCTGTGTAGGAATGCTTGGCTCCTCCCTCTGGGCAGAGCATCTCACAATGGGATGTTAAAGTTCTTATCAATCATGCATTGACATTCAATACCTTGTTATCAGCAGATGTCTCCCTGGAGGGAGGAGTGGCTGTGGAAGAGATAAGGAAAACTGCCCACTTAACAGAAGACAGCTGCCATACAGATGGCAAATAGAATAGTATTGGTTTCACAATCCATGACACCTGTCTTCCCAAGAAAGGCAAGGAGAGCAGGAGAAGTCTTTGGGGTCTCATCTGGTGCCACAGGAAAGCTGTGCTGCTGTGTTCTTCTGTGACACCAGGGAGGGACATTCTCTGTCAAAATTTTGACAAACCAGGGAAGCCAAGTCACAGTGCAAAATGGAACACCTGGAATGCTCCCACTGGTGCTGGGGGCTGGGCTGAGCTGTTGCAGGGATTTGGGATGGCTCTGGGTGCTGCCTGCCCCAAGGGCTGTGAGGCTTGAGCACTGTTCTGAGCAATCTCTGTTTTCCAGCCATGACATTCCATGTCCTTTCCTTCCACAGGCTCTTGGTTTGGCAATGCAGAGTCGAAGCGCCGGTACATCGGGGTGATGATGCTGACCCTCACTCCCAGGTGCCTGTCCTGAGCTCAGGGGCCAACAGACTGGTCCTGTTGGGGCAGGGATGTGATGGGATCTTCCCAACTAACTGAGGATGCCTGGTTTTGGGAGGATTGTCTCCACAGCTTAAGCTTTCACTCTCAAATCTCTTTGTGCTTGTGTTGTGGTTAGAATGCCATCTGGCTCATGGGTAAATTGGAAACCTGCAAGTTTCTTCACTGGTAGCAGACTCTGTGAGCAGATAAAAAGAGCTCTCCCTCTCCACAGGAGGGTGGAACCAGGTGGGGGTCAGGCTGTGCTCCCAGGGAACAAGGGACAGGACTAAAGGAAGCGCTCTCAGGTTGTGCCGGGGGGGGTTGAGGTTGGATATTGGGAAAAGTCCTTCTTGGAAAGGGCTGTCCAGCCCTGGCACATCTGCCTAGGGCAATGCTGAAATCTCCATCCCCGAGGGTATTTAACAGCTGTCCCCATTTAACTTTGGGACATGGCCAGTGCTGGCCTTGGCAGAGCTGGGGAGTGGTTGGACTTGATCTTAAAAGTCTTTTCCAACCCAAACAATTCTGTGAAGTGCCCAAGTCCTGTGCTCTCACCTCTGGGAGAAGGTCAACACCTGCTCGGGTTCTTTGGCTCTTGCAGTCACATTTCAGGGACCTTCAGCTGCCTCGTGGGGCTGGTGTTGTGCCGTGCCGGGCAAACCTCTTCTGGGGCTGTGCTCTACCCTCCTAAAGGTCTGGTGCGTTCCCCGATGCCCAGCAGATGGTGCTGGTACCCGGCAGAACCCGAGGGATGTGGGAGGCCAGCCCAGCCTCCTCCTGCTTCCCTGGCCACCAGGGACCGGGTCTGTCAGGAAGCAGCGTGAAATTCCTCGGACACGGCTCCGGGGACGCGGCTCCAGCTTCCTCACAGCCCCCGAGGGCTCCAGGGAAAGCACCTGACTGCCAGCCTTGTTTGTGCCCAGCAGGAAGGGCTCCCAACAAGGGATTGCTGGCCTTGGAATCGGGTGACTGCCCTGAACACCCTGAACCTTTCCATCTGGAAACCTTTCCCTGGCACAGGAAGGAGAAGCTGTGTGTTGGGCACAGGCTCAGATCCTGTTGTTCTGTCCGTGGTGCCCAGGCCAGATAAGAGGCAGTGGGCACAAGAGATGTGTGAGAGTCCACAAGAAATCTCTTTCTTTACTGTGAGGAGGGTGCTCAGAACGTGGCACACATTGCTTGGAGGGTCCTTGGAGATCCTGAAAACCCAGCTGGACACAGTCCAGAGCAGCCTGCCCTGACTGAGCCTGCTGAGGGTGGGGTGAGATCAACTTGAGAGGCCTCTTCCCACCTTTGCTGTGTGAAACTGGGAAGGGATGGCAGCTTGCACTGGGCTGTGGGACAGCACAGTTGAGTTCAGCACGGACCACAGCCACGTGGGGATCCCTGACTGGCTGAGCAGGGACCTGACAGGAGCAGAGCTGGGCAGAGACTGAGTGTGTGGGTCTGCAGGGATTGGAGCTGATGCAGTGTTTGAGGGAAGAATGCTGTCACTCTGGAGAAATCCAGCTGGAGTGTTGCATCCACTTCTGGATTTCATTCAAGACGGGTGAGGAGCAGTTGGGGAGAGTCCAAAGAGGAGCTGTGAGAGATGTAGAGGTTAAATTTGGTTTAGAAATCCTAAAATCTGTGGGAAAGTGTGAGAAACTGTGATTGTTTAGTCTCTAGACTCGGGAGGAGAGCTCTGCTGACATGTCTGGCAGGAAGAGGGGCACAGCTTGTGTTGTGTATCCTGCCCAGCTAGGGCAGAGAAGTGAAACTGCAGCAGAGGAGGGGCGAGTCTGACCCTGGGAAGGGTGATGTGACATGGGGATGTGCATCACCACAGCTCTGATCCAGCTGGCAGCTGCTCCAGGGCTTTCCAGCTCTCCCTGGTGCCATTGGGATTCTCATCCTCTCGTTTTGACAGGAGGATGATGCTGTTTGGGGCTGGCAGCTGTGGCTCATGCTCAGCGGGGTGCAGGGACACAGTAGAGGGGGTTCTGTGCCTGGTCTCTAAGCCTGTGCAGCTGCAGGGAGTGGGGTGGGAGCCCTGCTCTGCCTCCAGCTCCATCCCTGATGCTGATGTTCTCTCTGCAGCATCCTGGCAGAGCTGAAGCTGCGTGACCCCACCTTTCCCGACATCTCCTACGGCGTGCTGATCCACAAGGTGATCATCGGCTCCCCAGCACACCAGTAAGTGCTGCCCTGTGCCTTAGGGCTGTGTCAGGGAGCAACTGTGGGATGTGTTTTGCTCCAGAGCAGCAGGGCTTGGGCTCTACACAGAAACCACCTGGGGACCTTTTCCCAGTCGGGGTGCGTTGCTGGCCGAGCGCAGCTGTAGAACCCCTGGTGCCACGGCTCCTGCTGCGCTCGGAGGACGATGACACCGAGTGTCTGCCTCACCCTTTGTGTGCTTCAGCGGCGTTCTCCCCGCAGGGCAGGGCTGAAGGCCGGGGACGTGGTGCTGGAGATCAACGGGACGGTGTCGCGGCGCGCCGAGGACGTGTACGAGGCGGTGCGGACGCAGCAGAGCCTGGCCCTGCTGGTGCGGCGCGGCTACGACACCCTGCTGGTGAGCGTCGTCCCCGAGGTCACCGAGTAGCAGAGACCACCCCGCCGGAGCCGAGGGCAGGACTGAGATGTGTCTGTGCTGGCCAGGCACAGACAGAGCTTGTGCAGGGCTGGAAGGGGCCAGGAGAGGGGCCTGTGCTTGGGTGACTTGTGGTGCAGCCGTTCCCCTCTGTACTCAAATAAAGCACTTTTCTAGCGGCCTCCAGGGCCATGTCGCCTCCTTCCCGTGGCAGCAGCAGCTGCCTGGTGGAGGCTGGGCTGTGTGGGACCCTGCTCCTCCTGTCAGTCCCCATGTGAGACCATGCGGCTGGGGAGGAGCTTGCTGTGCCTCTAGGGACCTTATCAGTGTTCGTGGTGTTCTGCCACCTGCTTGACTGGGATCTGACTCCTTGTGTACCTAGCAGGCAGCTGTCGAGCCATGGAGTGTGTGGCCCCTCTGTGGGCGAGAGCGGGTCTGGGACCAGCATTAACCTCCCTGGAGTGCAGCAGTGCTGGTGTGCCACAGCCACCTGGTCACATCCCTTCTGCTGGGAGCTCTGCGCCTGCTCCAAGCCCTGTGTCCACATCCCCTCCCGTGCAGCAGCTTTCCAGGCCGCGGTAAATTGGTGTCAGTGCTGGACTCGTGATGGCTGAGGCGGCATCTCCTGGCCCTGATGTCCAGGAGGGCTGAGGATGGGAGCCGCAGCCGGGGCTCTGCCTGTCCCGCCCCCCGCTCGCTGTGAGTGCTGGAGCTCTGCTCCCACACACACCCGGCCCCTGGGGACAGCTGGAGGCCGAGGGCCTTCGGGGAAGGAGCAGCTCCGGCTGTTCCTCGCCTTCCTGGAAGAGCCGCCGCTGGAGCGGGAGCAGCGGCGAGGGCAGCCCGGAGCAGCGGAGGAATGCGGCTGTGGGGCCAGGCCCTGCCCGTGGCGGCGCTCCCGAGCCCCGGCCTGCTGCTTTTGGGACATGAAAGAAGCACAGTTCCTCAGGGGTGCTGTGGCAAGGGGCGGCTCTGCCCTGAGAACAGGCCTCCTTTCAGCAGTCCCGGCCTCGCCGGAGGAATTCGCTGCCCCGGCCAGCGCCGCCGGCCCGGGGGAAATCGCGGCGTGTCTGGCTCAGCTGCTCCGGCTGCGCTGACCGCAGCGCGTTCCAGGGCCGAGCCAAGGCCTGCTCCCTCCTCCTCCTCCTCCTCCCAGGCTGGGGGCAGTGCCCGGGCTCCCCAGAGCGGGGAAGGGCTGGTGGGGTCGGAGCACCCAGCTGAGGGGTGAGAGCTGGGCTGGGCCTCCCTCGGCCCTCGCGTCACAGCCGAGTGTTCCTGCCCGGTGTCTCGGCCCCAGGCCCTGCCGGGCTGTGCCCCCACACGAGTCGAGGCAGCCCCTCTCTGCTGTGAAACCTCGGTTCTCGTGGGTCACGGTCCTGTGGACCCCAGTCCTCAAGGGTCACAGCCCCAGGACCGGATTTCTGCTCGATTTTTTTTGCCATGGTGAGGCGGAACCAGCTCTTCCCCACATCCCTGCTCCTCAATTCTCCCCCACAGTGTGTTGTGGGGCTGCTGCTGTTCCCTTCCTCTCACCCACCTGGGCTTCCCCCAGAGAACCAGCCCTGGCTGAGGAGGGTGCTGGGGGCTGGTGTGGGGCCAGGGCTGTGTGGATGAGGCATGGCAGGGGCCGGGGGATGCTCCCACACTGTGCCAGTGTGGTGACCTGCCCTGCAGAATGAACCGTGCCACCTGCTCCTGCCAGGCTCCTCATCCCAACCCAGAGACGTGCCAGCAACCATTGGGAAATAGAACTTACAACTTTATAGAGGAAATAAAATTACAACTGAGAGATGGGGTAGGAGCCACCCCTGGGCAGCGCTGTGGGCAGAGACACCTGCACCATCCCCGGGGGACCAGGGGCTCCTGGGGCCCTGTGTGGGTGGTGGGCCCTGGGGCCAGCTGAGGGGTGAGCTGTGGGAGGGCTGTGGGGTGAGAGGAACCAGGGCTGAAGGGGGAGTGGGAGTTGGGGCGCAGCTGGGATGGGAGGGATGGAGCAGTGGGGGGTGCAGGACCTCCCGGACTGTACCCGTGTGCCGCAGCCCAGGGGATGTGGGCACGGTCTTCTGGCCAGTGGTTGGGGTGGCAGCCCCAGGCTGGGAGGTGCAGGTGTGGGTGCCTCCAGCACCAGCCCCCCCGAGGTGGGGAAGGGCAGCCGGTGGCGAGTCCTGGGCAGTCCCCGGCAGGACACAGTGGCAGCAGCACTGGGCATCAGGCCTCCCTGCCGGTCTCCCAGCGGCTTCCTCCCACCAGTATGGGGTGAGGGAGGGAGATGCCCGTCTCCCCAGGGCCAGGGCCCTATGAAATCTGGTTGTTGAGCTGACCTGGGTACTGCTCAAACCGCTTGTTGGCCTCCTCGCTGAGCGCATCTCCTGCGGGCAGAGGGCAGGGACCGTCAGCTCTGGTGCCGTGCATCCCCTGCCCTGCCAGCACCTCCCATTGTAGGTACCCCCAGCATCACCATCCCAGCCCATCCTCATCCTCATGGCTTCCTGCAGCCCTGTCACTGCCCTCCACCCTCAGCCCTGTGCCGTGCCCCGGGTTGTTACCGATGTGGCAGCTGTGCACCCAGATGCGGTGCCCGTCGTACTTGCAGTTGCATTTCATGGCATTGTTGGTGAAGTCACTTTCTGCCACCTCGAAGTTGGGGTTGATCACGACCTGTGGGGCACAGATAGTGAAACCCCAGCCCCATCCCCACAGGATGTGTCTCCCCAGCTGTGGTGGGTGTGCTGGAGAGCTCCTAGGAGCCAGTGGCTGCTGATGTGGTAGGGTGGTCCTGTCCCTGGCACCATGTGCCCATGAGCAGTGCTGCTCACAGTTGGAAAACCCATGTGGCAGCATGTCTGAGCAGCCCTGCACGTCTGTGGGCACAAGGACAGGCACTGTCCCATGCCAGCACACCCACCAGCCCCACTGAGCTCCAGTGGGAGAGAGGGATGGGTGGCTGAATGTGTGAAGGGCTGAGGTGCAGGGGCAGAGGCTGGGAGGGTGGCAGGAGGGGCTGGAGAGGGTCAGGTGCAGCACCTGCAGGATGTAGTTGCCTGGCTTGACGTCAGTGATGTCGATCCACTGGCAGTCGATGTCGTGCCGGTACAGGTCCCAGCAGCCCACGGTGATGCCCTGCTCCCCAAAGTTGGCACACTCGTACCTCTTGGCCACATCTGCAGGCAGGAGGAGACACAGCTGGTCCCTGCTGAGACCCCCAGCCTGGCCCCACGATGGGGACACAGGCAGGGACGGTGCTGCAGGGCTCCATGTCACCCACCTTCCTCGCACTCGGTGTCCTCCAGGCAGAAGCTGGCCTTGTGTCCCTCGGCCACCTTGGTGCCATTGGGGGTCAGGATGTCGTAGTGGGTGAAGATGTCCATGCTGTGGTAGTGCCTGTGGGAAGGAGCCAGCACCTGCTGCAGACGGCCCTGCCCTGCATCAGCCCCCTGCCACCTGCCCAGCCCCTCGCCAGGAATGTCCCCACAGCCCCTGCTCTGAGGTGGCAGCACTGTGAGGTTGGGCAGAGCTGTGTCCTGCCCTGGAAGGGGACACAGCTGTCCCCAGCCAGCTGGCCCATGCAAGCAGAAGGCTCAGTTTCAGGGCACAGCCTGCAGCCCTGGAGACCCCAGCCCCAACACCGCTCATCCAGAATCAGCCCTAAGCCAAACCAGGCCAAACTGGACCCTGGGCAGCAGATTGGGGCCATCCAGTGTCACCCTCACCCGGTGTCACCCTCATCCAGCATCACCTCTCTCAGTGTCATACTTGCACAGCGCCACTCTCCTTCAGTGCCACCCCTGCCCAGCACCCTCCTCACCCAGCCCATTGCAGCACCACCACCCTCTCCCCTCCCTGACCCCCAGCCCCATCTGTCCCTGCCCACACGCACCGGTGGCACTCGTGCCAGACCCAGGAGTGGCGGCCGGCCTTGGGGCGGAAGTCGGCGCGGCCGCGGTTGTGGATCTGGGAGGAGAAGCGGAGCAGGCGGCGGTGGCCGTAGGGCCAGTTGGCCAGGCGGGCCGAGCTGGCCAGGCAGTTCTCCTCGGCGGCGCAGTACAGCATGTGCAGCGGCCGGTCCTCGATGTACGCCGTCTCCTGCACCAGCG
The DNA here is from genome assembly GCA_013397555.1 of Urocynchramus pylzowi. Taxonomy (NCBI): domain Eukaryota; kingdom Metazoa; phylum Chordata; class Aves; order Passeriformes; family Fringillidae; genus Urocynchramus; species Urocynchramus pylzowi. The sequence goes on from VZRH01000811.1 coordinate 19,928, forward strand.
GGGCGTGCAGCAGCAGGTCGGAGGCGGCTGGGGACAGGCGGCTGCTCAGGGACCGGCCCTGCCCTCGGCAGGGGTGGGGCGAGTGCAGGGGACGGGGCAGTGCCCGGTGCTGGCAGGGCTGAGCCAGCCAGGGGGGACATGTGCCCTCTGCATTGGCTGGGCATTGCCCGACCCCTGACCCCATCTGCAAGCCCCACTGACCACAGCCCCTGGCCCCACAACATTGTTGTCTACAGAGCCCAGTGCACACAGAGCCCACTGCCTGCAGACCCTGCTGCTCAGAGGCCATACCTGCAGACCCCACTGCCTGCAGACCCCAGTGCTCAGAATTCATACCTGTAGACCCCACTGCCCACAGACCCTGCTGCCTGCAGATCTCGCTGCCTGCAAACCCCAGTGCTCAGAATCCATACCTGCAGACTCACTGCCCACAGATCCTACTGCCCACAGATCTCACTGCCCACAGACCACGCTGCTCAGAGTCCATACCTGCAGACCCCACTGCCCACAAATCCCACTGCCCACAGCCCCCCTCTCTGCAGAACCCCCACCCACAGACCCAATGCCCCAGACCCAGCAATGGGGTCCCCATTTCCCACAGCCCCCGTGGCCGCTCACTCTCGGAGCAGATGACGCCCGCAGCGAAGCGCGTGCCCGTGTTCCTGCAGCTCAGGCTGGCGCGGTGGTGCTGGCAGTGGCTCAGGGACATCTCGTGGCCAGCGCACTTCACCCCGCTCATGACCATCTCTGTCACGTTGCTGGCGTCCCAGTACCACGTCTCCTGGCGAGGGGGTGAGGCAGAGTGGGTGGCAGGGCTGGTGGCTGCATTGCCCAGGATCACTTATACCCAGGATCACTTATACCCAGGCTACAGCCAAGCCCCCCATCACAGCTGCCCAGGCTTCTAGCTGCCCACAGGGGCCCACGTCCCTCTGTCCCCATCTGTCCCCAAGCAGCCCAACGGTCGTTTGGGAAGTGCTGGCCGGTGCCTGTGCTCGCCAGGGCGTCACCGGGGCCCTCCTCGCTGGCACCTACCGTCACAGCATGCAGGGAGTAGCCCAGGCCGAGCTGACGACAGGCCACCATGGCCTCCTTGGTGGTCCAGCCATCGCTGCAGACCGTGCCCCACTTACTGCCTCGCTTCACCTCCACGCGGCCCTCAAACTCTGTCCTCCCGCCGGCCAGGCGGATCTGCAGGGAAGCCCTGGGGCCGTGAGCGGGCACCCCACGCTGTGCCACCTCCTGTCCCACCGCCATCCCCATCCATCCCTGTCCCCAGCCCCGTGAGCAGTGGTGGTGGCTGCTGCTGCCCTGGCCAAGCTGGAGCTGGCACCTACTTGTAAGCCGTGGTTAGCGAATCCCAGACCCAGCTGGCGACAGGCCACCATGGCCTCGAGCGTACCCCAGCCTTCGCCGCAGACCAGACCCCAGCGGGGCTGGTCCCCGTCGCCAGCCCCCACCGCCACCTCGACCCGCCCCTCGAAGCGGCTCCGGCCCCCGCTCAGCCGAATCTGCAGAGAAAGGCAGCGGCAGCGTCATCGCCGTCACCGGTGATGCTCCCCCTGCGCTGCAGGACTGTCCCCACCCCTGCCCCAGCACAGCCGGGGCTGCGCTGCAGTGCCTGCACGGGAGGATGGGGAAGCCAGGAACTGAGCAGAGCCAAGCACAGCTTTAGTTGGCAGGGAGCTTGCCAAAACTGGTGGATTTGGGGACAAGAAATCGCTTGTGAGTTTGGGGATTGTTTCACCAGCTCAGGGAAAACAGTTCATTTTGAAATGGTGTCATTTCAGAAATGACAGGTGTAAGAGAGTTAAAGATCATTAACTAAAGCTCAAAGTGGATGAAACGATGGGCCAGGGCAAACAGGAACAAGCGGCTCCATTTGCTTGTTTCATCACAGGTGAAAAAAATCTCTCTTGGTTGTCCCACAGTGATTTTTTTTCTGGTGTTTCTGCTGGGGAGTGGGCACAGGCTGGCAGCAGGAAAAGCAGCAGGGAGCAGCTGCCCCTCACTTCCCCTCACAGAGCAGCACCCACAGAGCACCCAGAGCCCCCACAGCCTCCCCTCCACCCTCTTCCTCACAGGGGTTCCCACCCACAAAATCCCTGAACTCCCAGGAGAGGGGGAAATAGTGCAGAGGAGGAGAGATGAGGGTCCCGTGGATCCTGTGGGTCTTTCCCAGCACCCCACTCTGAGGAGCCCCATGGAGCCAGCAGCCCCCCGTGGTGCGCACCAGGTTCTCGTAGCCCATGTAGGGGATGTTGCAGCGAACAGCCGCGTCCTCCGCGTGCTTGCAGTCCTCCTGGGTGATGTTCCTGAAGGGGCAGTTCCACAGGGACTTCTCGGTGCCCCGGCACTGCACCTCGTTCAGGTGGATGGGGCCCGTCCCTGCCGGTGGACAGCAGAAATCAGGGCCCTGGGACACAGGGACGCTCAGGGCCATCCCATCCCCAGGGCTGCTCTCCCTTTTTGGCAGGTCTGAGGGAGTTGGACATTCCAGCCTCCTCAGCTGCTGCCCAGGGCAGTGTGGTTGAGTGGCTGTGGTCCCATTGGGATGCTCCATATGCATCCCAGTGTGGTATTCACATATTCCCTGAACAGAGAGAGACATAATTCTCTGTCCCAGGATTTTCCTGGGAAGCTGTGAGAAAGCTCAGAGAAAGGCATGAAAACAATTCTTGTCTCTATTTGCTGCTCCTGTTGTTTGGCACATGTGGAATGTGTTATGGAGATTGTTTACCAAAAGAGATTTCTTAATTGGACTCTGGTGATGATGTTTTGATTTCATTTGACCAATTGGAGCCACGTGTGTGTCGTGGCTGTCTGTAAGTACAGTATAGTAGTAGTATATTTTCTTTAGTATAGTATAGTAGTAGTTTTTCTTTAGTATAGTATAGTAGTAGTTTTCCTTTAGTATAGTATAGTAGTAGTATAGTAGAAGTATAGTTTATAGTAGGGTTTTTCTTTAGTATAGTATAGTAGTAGTAGAGTTTTTAGTATAATATAGTATAGCTTAATAAAGCTTTTGTTCAGCCTTCTGAAATCACGGAGTCAGCGCACGTTATTCCCNTAGTTTTTCTTTAGTATAGTATAGTAGTAGTTTTCCTTTAGTATAGTATAGTAGTAGTATAGTAGAAGTATAGTTTATAGTAGGGTTTTTCTTTAGTATAGTATAGTAGTAGTAGAGTTTTTAGTATAATATAGTATAGCTTAATAAAGCTTTTGTTCAGCCTTCTGAAATCACGGAGTCAGCGCACGTTATTCCCGCATCAGGGGTCTGCCCCAATATCCCAGTGCTCACAGGACACCCCAGCCAAGCAAAGCCCTGATGAGTGCCTCATCCACAGCTCCAGGAGGGGATGCCTGGTCCCTCTGCCCCGGCAGCCTCACCTTGCCCCATGCGTGCCCCGGTGAGGGCCTCCTTGGCGCTGCCGAAGCCCAGCTCGCGGCACACGACGCTGGCCGACTGCAGGTTCCAGCGGTCGTCACAGATCGTGCCCCACTCGCTGCTCTTGAGCACCTCAACACGGCCCTCGCCGACCCTGGCGCCGCCCTTCAGCCGGATCCGGGGCTGCGGGAGCAGGGACAGGTGTGGGACAGCGTGGAGTGGCGCTGGCCACCGCTCCTGGGGTGTGCGGGGACGGGACACCGTCCCCACCTCCTGCTCCGCAGCCGGTCACCCAGCAACCCACACGCCTGCAGAGCCCAGGGCACAGAGCCTGGCCCAGAGTGGGGCACTGCCCGCCCGTGGGCCACCACAGGACTCATCCCCTCCCTGCAGGGCTCACCTGGCCCTGCTGCTGCTGCTGCTGGCGCTGCTTCTTCTTGTGGGCATTGCCGGTGGCGAAGAGGGGCCCGGGCACGCAGCTGACCACGGCGGGCATGCCGGAGCCGCAGGCTGCTGAGGAGTTGCCCCGGTAGAACTCGAAGGAGCACATGGACAGGTGCACCTCTGTCCCCGTGCAGGACACCGAGTGCAGGCGGTAGTTGAGCTGCTGCCGCTCCGTGAAGAGCCTGTGAGGAGAGAGGAGCCCTGAGCCACGGCCAGCGTGGCCACTTGCAGTGGAGGTGTCACCAGCCACCCTGCCTGCAGCTGCATGTGCTGGCTGTGCCCCTTGCCCTGTCCCCAGGGTGGCACACGGTGCCTGCCAGGCACCCACCCCTTGCCAACTGCGTGTCCCACACCCCCAGCAGCACAGGGACGCACGTGGGGACACGCACAGCTCTGGTGGGACTGCACAGGGCTCCTGTCTCTGGCTCTCCACTGGAGCCATTTACCTCTTCTTGGGCCCTACGTCCTCCCTGCGCTTTTGTTTAGGCTGAGATTTGGAGGCCAGCCTGGAAAATAGAAAACAACCATCACGAAGCCCGGGGTCTCAGGCTGTCACCTCTGCCCTCAGCAGTGACACAGGGAGCACAGCCTGCCCTGGCTTCACTGGAGGCTGAACTGGGCACCTTGGCCCCCAGGACAACTCATGTGCATCCCCTTTGTGTCACACAGGGGTGCAACAGCATCATGTGCTGCCAGCAGTGTGACACAGCCAATGATGCAGTTTCCTGCATGCATCCCACCAGGAAACTGCTGGATGCAGCCACATCCTGCCCTGCCTTGTCACAGACCAAAGGATCAAACACCAGCAGCCACCATTTGATCGGTCAGGTGTGGCTGTGTCTCTGTGTCCTCATCCAGGTACCACGCCACCACCGTGCCGTGTCCCCAAGGTGCAGGACACCTGTCAAGCAGCACCAAGCAAGCACAGGCAGCCCCAGGGTGCTTGTCCTGGGGCCATGGGGCACGGTGGGACTTGCTGCAGGCTGGCAAGGACCTGCTGCCAGCAAGGAAGCAGCCCTGGCACAGGCTGAGCCGTGAGGGAAAGCTGCCTGGGACTCAGCACACACAAGGTGTAGGTGCAATCCCAACATCCTCAAATGCTTGTTTCCCTCAGGGAGGAAGATGCTGAGCAGAGCCAAAACCCCAGAGGCCGCAAGGAGTGACGAGCAGAGTGGTCCAAAGGAGGGCAGGGGACTGACAGCCCCAGGGACCAGGCAGAACCAAGCCTGGCCACTGTCCCTGCAGGCCAGCACAGGCTGGTGTCAGCCTGCAGAGCCCAGCGAGCCCCAGGACACAGCACAGGGCTGGGATTCAGACAGCCAGAGGGCATCAGTGCCCACTCACACTCAGGAAACCACATCTGGATCCTGCACCTGGATCTGGGCTCCCAGGACAAGAAGATGTCATGTATGTGGTGTGAGCCCCAGGGAAAACAGCAGGAGAGCGGCGTGGGAGGAGATGGGGGTGTGGGACTGTTCCAGCCAGGGCTGAGGTGGGAGCTGTGAGGATCCTGGCTCTTCCAGCAGGGAGGGAAGAGCACAAGAAGAAGGAGATGTGACTGACAACAAAAGGTTCAGGCTCAGGGTAAGGAAAACCTTTTGCCCATGAGGGCTGTTCTATATTGGAGCAGAGATTGCAGGGCTGCAGAATTTCCATCCTTGGAAGGTTTCAAAAGCCAGCTGGATGAAGTCCTGGGTTTAACCCACAGCTGGCTCTGCTCCACCCAGGGAGTTGGACCAGGACTCCCAGAGGTCCCTTCCAGCCTGGATTAGCCTGTGCCTTCATATGACTGTGGCTGGGCAGCCCCAAATGGATCAGCCCCTACAAAACAGTGTGGCTCTCAGGAGTTCCTGCTCGGGGCAGAGGGACAGGACTGCAGCCTCATGGAGACACAAAGCATTTCCCCCAGTGCTGCAGGGGAAGGACCTGCTCGCTGGGGAAGGGGCAGTCAGCACCAAACCAGCCAGAAAACAGCACATTGGAGCAACCAGGACCTTCAGATGGGAGTTGAGGAAACCCATGGGATGACCCTGTCTGAATTCCCATTACCAGCTGCAGGAGCTGGCAAGGATGACTGCTGGGGACACGGGCCTGAGAGTGTCACAATGAAGAGCTCACAGTGGGTGTAGGGCACATTCAGCACCAGGGAAGGTGGTGGGACCCGTGCTGGGGGCAGAGCATCGTGGCAGCAGGCTCAGAAAAAGAGGTGCCATGCCTCAGCCCAGAGAGGATGGGCTCTGGCTCACTGTATCCACCAACAAATCCAGCAGCAGGATTCAGGGATGGAGGGAAAAGGCAGCCAGAGCATCCCCTGGGCCTGGCAGAAAGGCAGCAAGAATGAGTGGGCAGAGGATGAGTGGGCAGACCCCATCAGATGTGACACTCGGGGCAGGACCTGCCACACTGTGCCCACCAGCACTGCTGAGCACGGGCTCTGGTGCCCATGCCAGCCCATCCTGCAGGGAATGGAGGGGTGCACAGCCTTTCCAGCATCCCCACTGCTGCTTTCTGCAGAAAGCAGCCCATTTCCACATCTCCCATCTGCCAGGAGAGATGACTCTGCTCCGAGGCCTCCTGCTGCCCTCCCAGGGTGCCAGGACTCCTGCCTGGTGCGCAGGACAGGGCTGCTCTGCCTGGAGCATGGCCAGCCTGGGAGAGAGATCATCTCTCGTGGGGAATGGGGGACCCCAGCATGCACAGGCAGGTCCCCTGGGGTGGGGTTTGTCCTACTGGGCCAGCACAGCCCAAGCCTTCAGTCTGCCCCGTCCGGATCCGTTTGTGCCCGGATCCATTCTGACGGCAGAGACTGGTGGGGCTGGACAGCCCAGCTCTGCCATGGCTCAGCAGATGGGGCCCTGGCCCCTTACCTGCTGCCCAGCCTCGGGCTGTGGCCCTTGGTCCTGGCTGCTCGCCTCAGCCGCCTGTGGAGCAACAGCAGAGCTGCCTGCTCAGGGCACACAGTGCCAGGCACGGCATGTCCGTGCCCCTCGCTCGACCCACGGTGTGGCTGGAGCATCCCCTGATGGCTGCAAACCTCCCCTTGGGATGGGGACAGCACTGCCAGGGAGCAAAAGCGCTCCCCTTGGAGTGGTGTTTGCTGGAGGGTGTGTGGTAGGGGGATAGCCACGGCCCCCCAACCACCCCACGGCCCCCCAGCTTGGCTAGCAAGTGTCCAGATGGCCAGCTGGGGCTTGGACTGGCGAGCAGCAGTGTGGGAGGGATTTTAGAAGCCACCACACCCAACAGCACAGCCTCTGCTGTCCCCCCAGCACTACCCCATGCCCCTGGCACCATCCCCAGCCCCATGCCCCTGGCTCTGCTCAAACACCCCACCCCCGTGGGCTCCCCGCCGGCCTCACTCACTTGTAGAAGTTCCTGTTGACTTTTTTCTCTGCCGGGAAGCCCAGCATGCCGCAGACGACGCGGCTGTTGTGGCTGTCCCAGCCCTGGTCGCAGATCTGTGCCCAGCTGTCCTTGTAGCGCACCTCCACGATGCCCTCTGTCACCGGCAGCTGCCGCCGCCCCCCGGACACCACCGGCCGCAGCCGGACTTCCTCCACGTGGCTCTGCTCGGTCTGCGGGGATCAGGTCAGCCCCAGCTCACATCCCATCCCATCGCCCCTCCTCCTGCCAGCCCACTCCCAGGCAGCCTCCAAGGATGAAGGAGAGGGGTCCCCAGTCACAGGCGGGGCACGGGGACAGCCAGTCCTGCATTCCTGCTGGCCACATCTGGTGGCCCTGGGCAGCCAAGGACTGAACCTCATCCAGAGAGCTCGGTGCCTCTTGTCCCCTTGGGTGCATCTTCGGGGAGCACAACCAGGAAAGCCAGGGCTGCTTTCCTGCACCCCCAGGGAGAGTTCCCAGACTGCCCCGCACCCAGGGTGCTCTGTGGCATCCTGGATGTCACCAGCTGCCCGCTCTGGCCAGCAGCTTCCTCACCTCGATGACGTTGGAGTCCTTGAAGCCTGGAATGCGTTCATCCTTGCAGACGACGCCCGCGTCCTCCTCGTGGCTGCAGTCGCTGTTCCCCCAGCCCCGGTGTTTGCAGTCCCCGATGCCCTTCTCGTTTCCAGCACAGTTCACATTGTCCAGCCAGATCCGCCCTGCCAGACACAGCCTCGGGGTGAGGGGGAGCCAAGCATCCCCTGGGAACAGGGAAGGTGCCCACAGAGCACGGCCAGAGACCTTGGCAGGTGCAGCACAAAGCTGAGGCCAGTGAAATGCCAGGAGTAAAGTTCTGGGTGGGGGACCTGCAGAAGGGGAGCCTCCACCTCCCCAAGGGGCTGCTCTGCCACACAGAAATCTCCCACCTGAGCACAAAACTGAGGCCAGTGAAATGCCAGGAGTAAAGTTCTGGGTGGGGGACCTGCAGAAGGGGAGCCTCCACCTCCCCAAGGGGCTGCTCTGCCACACAGAAATCTCCCACCTGAGCACACACGAGCACACACGAGCACACACGAGCGCACAAGCACGGCTGGGCACTCTGCAAACACAGAACCTGCCGTGGCTGTGCCAGGGGGCTGCAGCGCCCACCACCCCTCTCTTACCGACTCCTTTGCCGTACTTGGCGCTGTGGGCCCAGCCGGTGGCGGCCACGAAGCCGAGGTGGCGGCACAGCACGTGGGCGTTGCCCAGCGTGAAGTCGTCGTCGCAGATGGTGCCCCACTCGTCGTTGTAGAAGACCTCGACGCGGCCCTCGTTGTGCTTGCGGGGGTAACCGGCCAGGCGGAACCTCAGCGGGGGCCCGGGGGGGTGCGTGGGGCCCGGGGGGGTGGGCTGGGCACTGCCCACCCACAGCCACGCGCTGCCCAGCAGCACCAGCAGCTCCGGCCGTGCCCACGTGCCGCGGCCTCCCATGGCAGCGAGGCCCTGCGGGGACAGACAGGGTCAGGGTTGTGTTGGAACAGCAGCATCCCCACCCAGACCCCCTGCCCGGCACCAGCACGGCCATTTCCTGGCCAGAGTGGCCCTAGCACACAGTCCCTGCACCCCTGGGGATGTCAGGGACCTGCCCAGTGTCCCTGTCCCCCGTGCCCCTCTGCCAACAGCCCCTACTGAGCTCCCACCGCGCTGTCTGGTCGCATCTGAAGGGCAGTGAGGGCAGATGGGCACAGGGGTGTGCCCAGAAGAGGCGAATCGAAGGAGGGGGGTGAGCTGCCAGAGCTGAGGGAGCTGGAACAGGCCCAGGGCACAGGGAAAGCCCGGCTGGACCGGCCAGGAGCTCGATCCAGCAGGAGCAGGGAATGGCTGCTGGCTGAGGGGATTCCAGCCCACGCTCCCGCCCTCCCTCCCTCCCTCCCATGCCGAGCGAGGCAGCCGGAGCATTCACATTTTCACATTCCTCTGAGGCTCTGGCCTCCGTTCCTCTGACAATATTTGTGGCTCCCCGAATACCTGAGGGAGATGTGGTATTCCTGTACCAGTCCCACGGCAAACAATAGTGAAAACCCTTCTCTGTGAGCTGCTCTCCCTTCCCAGTGTGCTATTCCCATGGATCCTGTAGCTCAGGAGCAGCATTTCTGTCCGGGGGGTGTTGACAAGCTCTGACTGATGCTCGCCTGTGCCCACCTCCCTGTCCACCTTGTGCCACCATCCCTGCCAGTCCCTTCCACGGTGGGAAAGCATTCCCCCAAAACACCCCCAGGGCAGCCCCCCCAGCAGGATATCTCTGTTTTCAAGTCCCCCCTGAGCATATATCCTGCCTGCTGCACTCACACAGATCATGCTGGCAATTAGAAAACATTTAAAAAAACCAAGTTTTGGCTTTCCCGGGGTGATTTAAAATTCCCATATTTAGCTGCAGTGTCGCAGAGAAAGGGAAACAAATTCAAACCCCACGCAGAGCTGGGGGCTGGCACAGCTGCTCCACCTCCCCACCAGCCTCCAGGGCAGGGTTTTCACAGAGGAATCAGCCCCATTCCTGCTTGGTTCACTTTTCCAGATGATGAGGACCTGGTCCACACTCCAGCCTCTTGAGAACGCAAGGATGGACCAGGATGGTGCCCAGTGCCAGCCCCTTTTCCACACCCAGAACACCAACACAAGCCTCCACAGGGCCCAGCCCTGCTGCCTGCCTGCCCCTTTGGACACATGTGACATTGGAGGTGCCACCAGGAGCAGTGAGAGCCTCGGGATGAGCCTGGTGCCTGCAGAGATGCTCAGAAAGAGTGAGGAGTGACAAGGACCAGCACTGCTGGTCCAGTTCCACACCAGACACAGTGGTGGCAATGACTGGAGGTGGCACTCAGTGCTCTGGTCTGGCTGACAAGGTGGGGATTGGTCACAGGTTGGACTCAATGACCCTGGAGGTCTTTTCCAACCCTGCAGTTCTGTGAAGCACATCACCTCCCTCGGAGCAACCACATCATCGTGGGTCTGGCTCTCTCCTCTATCACAACTGGGGGACAGGGGACACAGACACAGCTGGTGGGGACATGGCCCAGGCAGCTGGGGTTGCTGGGAGCCAGCTCTGGGCTCCTGCTGCCTCAGCTGCCTGCTCTGGCACCGCCAGAGCTCAGCAGGATGCGTGTTTGTGGGCAGACAGCGAGGAAACGCTCTGCTGAACCTTCTACCCAGCCAGCAGGAAGGGAGGGAGGGTGTAAAGGGCCACCCCAGCCCTGCCAGTGGCTTAGCAAAGAGGATTTCTGGGCTTGGAATGGGAATTCTTCATCCTCATCTCCACACCGCCTGGGAAGCAGAGAAGGGATGAGTTTGCCATCTCACAGCAGTAACAAAACTTCTTACTCCACCCCTGGGTCACCGACGGGACATTGCCCTGGCCAGAGGACGGGCTGCAAACCCTCAGAGCTGTCCTGACCCACAAATGTGGGCCCCTCAGTGCTAGCTGCAACACACCTTGGGGTGTGTTTCCTTAGGAATGCACAAGGATTGGAGCTTCCCCTGCACTCCTGAGCGAGCAGGATGCTCTGCTGTGGAACTGGGCGCTTTCACAACGGGGTCAGTACAACCCCAAAGGACACAATTAATGCCAATCTCCACGGTCCAGCAGAAATAGCCCGTGTCAGGAAGTGGGAATGGCCTTTTATGAGATCACAGGTCCTGTTAATTGGAGTAACTGTGTTGATATAACAGGCTGAGACTGGAAGGCATTCAATTCATCCTGCACCACCTTTTAATGAATAATTAGCACTCAACAAAATCAGTGCACCTTCTGCTAAGTGGATTAAAACCGGTCACCTGCTGGAACTAAAATGTGGTTACATGGGGAAGTCACCGCTCCGTGGGCTTTCTGGTGAGGATCACATGCTTTTCAAAGCAAAACTGTGCCAGGAGAAGGGAAAAAGGACCTTCCTGGTACAGACTGCAGAGAGAGAAATGGGGGCAATCAGAGATGGGAATAGGGACAGCCTGGTAAATCAGCATCGTGCAGCCTACATCCTTGGCTACAAGGAAAATTAAAATCTGTGCATTTTGAAACAAAACACAGAGGACCAGAAAATTAAAATCTGTGCATTTTGAAACAAAACACAGAGACCAAAACATGGTACCTGAAAAGTGCTTGGGCTTTGTGCAGCAAATCACTGATTCCCCTCTGAGCCTCAGCAGCGTGACCTCCAGGGTCTGTAATCCCTGCTCCTGGGTCCTGCTCCAGCATCTCTCATCCCCACTGTGCTTCCTCTGCCCTGGCTCCTCAGCTCTGCCACTCACCTCAGAGTTTCCCAGTGACATTCCCAGCTGAGCTCTGTGTGGCCAAAGCCTTTTCCACGGGCAGCCCAGGACAGCTGCCCTGTGAGCTCCCTGCAGCCCAGCACGGCTCCGTCCCCGTTCCTGAACCACCTCCCTCTCGGAACACGCTCCGTGCCCGTGCCTGTGTCCTGGGCAGCCAGGCTAACAGGGCTCTCATTGTCCACATCACTTTTTCCGTTCTCTGAGGCACAAGTTTGCTCCTCTCCTGCTGCCCGGCTGCTCGTTCTGCTCTCAGGCTTTGCTCCAGCCCTGCCTGCTGCTCTGGATGGGGAGCCCACCCCAGCATCCCAACCACCCTGCTGTCAGCTCCAGCCTGGGGCTGTCCCCTCTTGGACCAGGGCGTGTGCCACTCTGGGTGTGCTTGTGCCCCTCTGGATGTGCTGTCCCAGGCACGGATGCTCAGCAGGACTCCACTGTGAGGGTAAAGGGCTCTGGAGGACGGGCTGGCTGCAGCACAGCTGGGCGTGGGAGCCGGGAAGCAGCCCAGGTTCTTGCCACTGCCCAGGAAACCTCAGGAATGTCCCAGCCGGGTGTGCACGAGGCCCTGAGCCACATCCCAGCCTGCAGCACAGCTGGCGCTGGTGGTGGGATGTCGGAGAGTACTGTGGAGTCAAAATCCTGGGGCTCCCTGCAGCCCTCAGCCTCAGCCCTGCTCTGCTGAGGGTGGCACGGGTGACAGGACCCTGCAGGGCAGGGGACAGCCCCACATGGCAGCAGGAGCCATGACGCTGCTCAAACGGCTCCCATGCTGGCCCACTGGCTCTGCTTGTCCCAGTGGGTGACGGATCAGAGGACAGAGTGACCCTGACAGGACCTACAGCCCTTATGGCCAGGCACTGTCCCCATCCCTGCCCTGCATCCTGCACAGGGGCTGCCCCTTCCAGAGGGGCCAGCTGTGCTGCTGGGGGTACCCGGGCCCAGGACTGTCCAAATCATGTGTGTCCTTCAGCACTCACTGGAAATACAGCAGGACATCAGTCTGCCCCACCAAAACCCCAGTGAACAGCCAGCAGAGCTCAGGAAGGGGCAGCTCCTGGTTGGCCTGGATGGGGGGTAAGTCCGTGGGTTTGATCAGCACGGGGCATCCCTGCAGCACAGGCATGACATCCCAAGCCACAGCAGCAGGGAAGGGCCAGGCCACAGAGGCCCCTCAGGGACGTGCTCACTCAGCAGCAGCCTTGGACACACCCAGGGGACATGGAGCATCCCAGGCACTGACAACTGGGAGGACTCAGAGAAGAGCAGCACAAGAGACCTGGGAAACCCGCCAGCACAAGGGAGAGGAAGCTCGCTCTGTTTATCCTTCCTTGAGAAGGTTAAGGGGTGAGACAGTCACTCTCTGTTGATATCCATGCCAGGACATCCCTGAGAGCATGGGGTCACGTCCCCAGCAGTCGGGGCAGGAGAAGGTCTGGTGAGTCCCATGGCTTCAGGGCTCCATCCCTCCCCTTCTCCCCAGGGCCCCTCACACACGGCCCTTTCGCAATCCTGGCCTGGATGGGCCTGCTCCGCTTTCCCCCCTCTTCCCGGCAGCCCTGGAGTGCTGGGAGCAAATGTGCACAAAGCAGGGGAGCCCTGACACCCCACCCTGCTCAGGAGGGGACCTGACACGGGTCAGAGCTCCGGGGTAAGCACCACCAGAGTCTGGAAGGGGACATGGTTCCACAAACTGGTCACAGAAGCACCAGGGAGCAGCCCAGGGTCACCATAGGAATCTGGATTCCCTGGCAGGATTGGTGTCACTCCCAAAATGACAACCTCCTGTGGCTGGGAGCTCACTGCCCCTCGCTGCCCCACGGGAGGGTGCCCACCCCTGCCACCCACGGTGTGTCCCCATCCCAAGCAGGGACAGGGACTCTGCTACAGAAGGGACACTCGGGGTGTCAGCAGGGACAAAACACTGCGTGGGGCTGGCGCTGCACTTCCCTTCTTCTGACAACTCCAGGTCCAGCCCCTTTGGGCTACCTGATGTCCCCATGTCCTGCTGTCACCCCCTAAGCCAGGGCAGGTCACAGCTCAGCTCCTGGCAGCTCCTACCCCCGCCCAGCCTCCCCAGGACACAGCAGGGCCCTCAGCTCTGCCCGCTCTGCTCGGAGCTGCCCTGGGAGCTCGGGAGAGGCAGCCCTGGGAGGAACCGGAGGGAAAGACCTCGGAGGAATGCGCAAACATTCAAAACACGGGCCATCCCCAGGGGCTCAGGGGCGGGCAGGGGGCTGGGGGCTGTGGGGCTGGTGTCCCAGGCACCCTGGAGCAAGGAGCCTTCCTGGACCTGCTGAGCTGCGGGCTCCTCTGAGAGCAGCAGGAAAGGCGAAAAGCCAGCCGAGGAGAATCATCCCTTCCAGCGCCGCCAGCCCTCCCTCCCTCCCCACATCCCTCCATCC
>VZRH01000811.1:68592-81289 GCA_013397555.1 Urocynchramus pylzowi
GGGGAGAAATTGTATTTATTTAAGTAAAAAGAGGCCTTTTTTTGAAACTTTTTTTTTGGCCTTTTGTAAGGGTAAAACTCCCTCCTGCCTGTCAGTGACCAGAGCCTGTCCCTGCAGCATGTCTTACATCCCCTTGCAAAGAGAAGTGTAATGAAATTGCATAATCCAGAAGAACTAGAAGAATAATTGCATAATCTAGAAGAACTAGTCTAGAAAGACTGCTCAGGGGAGTAAAAACTCCCTGCATCCATGGATTAACCTAATTTTTAATGTAGCTTGTTCCTTCAAGTATATTAGAAAATGTCCTGGGGTTTTTTTTTGTGTGTCAAAAAAAGGTCTTGTCTCCAAAGCATGCTCTGTTTGTTCCAGCCCCCAGCTTTAAAGCACAAATCACCTTTCAATTGGTCAGGAAAAATACCTTAAAGCCCCAAGAAAAGCAGAAAATCAGTAGAAAAGTTTCCTGGACAGCCACTGGGAGTGAATCTCAACTGCAGCCTGATCACACTGTGACTCTGAGAGACTCTGGAAGGGTTTAAGGACATAAACAAAGCAGAAAGACTTGGCAAATTTCACTTGTGGGAATTTAAATTTGATTTTTATGACTGGCAGGTGGACCTTGAGCCTGGGCAGTCTGAAATGCAAGATTGTTTGGAGCTGGTATTTTCTGCTGTCCAGAGGAAAACATTCCTGTGTGAGTCCTTTCCCCTCGATAACTCCCTGTCCTTTCATGCCAGTTGATACTATTTTAAAAAATACTTCCTCCTGTGAACCTTGCTCTGCTTTCTGCATTCACACATCTGTTCTCATGTGTTATTAGCAGCTTCCCTCCCCTTTATTCAAAAACACACATTTAGAGCTGAAAACACAGCCACCAAAATCCACCAAAAGTGTGTCCACCAAAACCTATCAGATCCTGGACCAGGACAGCTTTCCCTAGATGTGTCCCCTTTTCCACAGGAATCTGTCCAAGGGATTTGAGGACTTGATTTCAGGACTTCTGGACAGTGGATCTCTGAAACAGCCAGAGTGCTGAATACCTACATTTTTCTGGATGTTCGTTGCACACAATTATATAAAATATAATACACATTAATAAAGCATGATGATGTGGGGTGGCTCCCACTCCCTTCCCAGCATTTTCTTACCTCAACAGAACTATTTGTGGAGCCTCCTGCTGCTGTGTGCCTGCTGTACTGCTTGAACTGCTGCAATCCATCCTGCACAGCTTGCACCACTCCGTTCCCCCCCTGTGGGAAGCAGCCTTCAGCCGGGAGCGAGCGGAGCTCCGAAATGCAGGCTTGAATTCGGGCAAAGTTTTCTTTCACTTGCTGCAAAACAGGGATCAAGGAGCAGGAAAGGCTGGTGTCTTAGGTGACAAGATGTGGCTGGGGGTGTGTATTCTATCCCCATCTGTCAGAGGTGGGGCAGTTATCTGCTGTTCATTGGGCAGCTTTCTTTATCTCTTCCACCACCAATCCTCCCTCCAGGAGATCTCTTCTGTAAAAGTGCCATTAATTATTAATGATCTGCTGTTCCTGGGCCAGTGAGTGTCCCTGCAGGGCTGATCAAATTCCATCATCCCACTGGGAGATGCTCCACCCAGGGGAGGAGCCAAGCATTCCTACCTGGATACAATCTGACCTTGGGAACACCACAGCAGCCTTTGCCCACTGCATTCCCTGAGGAGCAGCTTTCTTCTCCACTGGGGTCCCAGAGGAAGCCCAGGCTCAGAGGAAAACTCCCCCCTTGTCCAGGATCCCTGCTCCACCAGAGCCACAGCTGGCACTGCAGGAGGGCTGCAGCCACCCTGGGATGGCACTGCTGCCACCACCCTGACCCACAGGGTGTCAGCTCCTGTTCTGACTCTGGCAGTGGTTTGTTTCCTTTTTCTGTACTATTGCATTTGTACTTTTAATTTTCCTATTAAAGAACTGTTATTCCTATTCCCATATCTTTGCCTGAGAGCCCCTTAATTTCAATTTTACAATAATTCAGAGGGAGGGGGTTTACATTCTCCATTTCAAGGAAGGCTCCTGCCTTCCTTAGCAGACACCTGGCTTTTCAAACCACGACAGCTGGTAAACAACATGAAATACTCTCCAATACTCTCTGTGTGGTCACAGAGAAGTCAGCTCACCTGAGCCTCACCAAGAACTCAGAGCTGAGACAGACCCAGCAGCTAAACTGGTACACTGTGGCCACAGGAAAGATATTGAGTGAACTCTACCAAATTTATTTACAGCAATACAGGACACTGCTGCCAGAGGTCACCTTCCCCACTGAAGAGGCAGCAGGTGACATTTGTTTGCTTCAGGTGTGTGGAGCTCTGGGTCACTGAAGCACCCCTGAGCCATGGTTTGCAGGGTGGGCTTTCAGTGGGATTGAGTGGGAAGCTGCAAAGGCTCTGCTCAGTCCTTGCTCAGTCCCACATGAAATTTTTTGATGCTTCAATGCTGATGTCTTATCTTGTCACCATTTACTCTCCCCCACAGTTGTCTACTTTCATGATATTCATGATACTTCTCTTTCTTTGCCCTCCCTGCCCTTTCCAGGGAGGCTTTGTGGACTCTCCTACTGGGGAGACCAGTGGGAACAGAGACCATAAACAAGCACAGAGGAAAGGTTAAGACCAGGGCAAATGTGTGTGACACTTCCCCATGTACTCTCCCCATCTCTATTTTCAGCTCTGGGGCTTTCCTGACTTCATGATTTGTCTAACACAGCTCTGAAAAACAGCTTCAGTGCAGCAGCTGATGTCTACTATTGGCATGTAGCACCCAAAAAAACAGCAGAGTGAATACAAAGAATGGCTCACAAATTATTAAAATTATTGTAAAAATGTTTTGCAGTTAAACTTATAATTTCTTCTTGATTTACCAGCCAGAACAGAGAAGGGACCTACTTCTATTTAGAGGAAGAAAGGATAAAATACAAGCATGTTCTTCAATCTAGCCAGAAGAGTAAATATATTAAGAAATCCCTGAAGGACAAAACAAATAAATGCAAATTAGGAACCAGGTACAGGTTTCACAACGACAATTATTAACCACTGGATGAAATTATCAAGAGAAGTACTTGATTGCCCATCTTGTCTTCAGATCAAAACTAGATGGCTTTCTGGAAGGAAGTTTTAATGAAATAGGGGTACTTTAGTGAAATATAATAGCCTGTGACATGAACAAAACAAAACAGTGATCTAAGGGCTCCTCTGCCTTTAAAAACTGTGACTATCAAAATGAGGAATTGTTGTTTAAATAAAAAAGACAGCTGACCAGGAGCAGCAGTCATAAAACTATCCTTGTCACATTATCTATAACCTCTCCTACAAAACAAACACTACCATTAGCCAGAGTCTTTTTGCAGATCACATTTGCTAACTTACTCTTGACCTCTGTTTTTTTATTTTTCTCAAGATGTGAAGACTTGACAAAATTTTCAGAATGTTTCCACCATTGCTGTATAAATTGGAAGAGTTAATCCTGTGTGATTACCGTGATGTTTTGTAAATGGGAGTGCTCAGTATGATTATTTCTAACAGGATGACTTCAAAAATTCTAGTGAACTTTAAGATGTACATTTGTATTCCCAAACTGCAGAGCTGCTGCTCATTCTCCATCTGCATTTATTCCTGTGCAGAGCCCTAAATGAGAGCAATATTTGTTCTTACTGACTTTGATCTCTGTATTTAAAATCTGTGTGGATGTGGCACTTAGGAACATGTTAAAGTGGTGGATTTGCCAGTGCTGGGTTTAGAATTGGATTTAGTCTTAGAGGACTTTTCCAGATGATCCAGGGATTTCAGGATGTTTCTCAAATTCAGCACAGATATTTTAACTTTGCATCTTTCCCCTTCAATACCTAGAATTGGTAATATTTGTCCAGCTCCAGTTATGTGTGATAACTCTGACAGAGAAGCAGTACAGCACAAAGCAGCACATGAATGGTGCAACAGATGCTCCAAACCAGATGTTTTAAGAAGGAAGAGCACAAAACCTAATTTATCAGGTTGACAGATCAAAAATGACACTCCTCCTTTTCAATTTTACTCTTTCATAAAATTCACCCCACCGCGAAACGATCGTTCTGAGAACGGCTGATTTTTCAGATGTCAATTTACACACAGATTTTTAGATATGAATTTAGATATAAATAATTAATTTTTTTTCCCCCTGAGCAGCAGCACAGCCTGGAGCATACCGTGAAGGGCAGCAGACACTCCTGCTGGGGCTGCACCACGTAGAGGCTGAGCAGGGGCACCCTGCAGGGCCCTGCCAGGCCAGATGCCAGGCACAGGACGTTCTCCAGAGCCTCGGAGAGGACAGAGCAGGTGTTGGCCCAGGAAGGGGAGGTGACATCCACCACCAGGATGTGGGATGGCTGCTGGCTGGGGGCTTTGGCAGCAGGAAAAATTCTCCGTGGTTCTGAGGGTAATTTTCTGGAATTCATGGCTTCGGCACGTTACATGCACGGTGATGCATCTGAACAGGAGAAATAAATAAAGAACAGCAATGAGTGAGGGTCTCTGTCAGAACCCTGATAAAATTACTGAGAATTTACTTTTTTTGACTTTCTGTGCTAACAGGCACTGACCCCCAAGAGAACACTGCATTTGACCTGAAGCTGTAAAGAAAACTTCCAAAATCAAATAATAGAACTAAAATGTTAAGTGTGTAGCTCAAATAAAAGTGTACAATATCACTTCAGATACTTAAGTGTTTGCAATTTCTCTCCCCACCATCTCAAGCATTTTTTTAATGCAGAGTAAGTTGAATTTTTGTTTCCTTTTCTCAGTATCAGAGCAAAACTGGGTGGTGGGGACCACACCTACTGCTGCTCTCTTTGGAAATATCTTCAGGATAGACTGGACATGTTTAAAAAATACAAAATTCCCATTCAGCTTTCAAGGGAGAAGGCCAAGTTTAGTCTGTTTGAACTGTAATTAATGTACAAGTCCCATCTTCCACACAGAGACTCAGTGATCACAAGTGCAAAGCACAGAGCACAAAACCTGTAGATGTTCCTCCAGTGAACCTCTCAATCCATTTCACATACTAAAAAACTTAAAGTTTAAAATCTTAAAATGTAATATATGTATCTAAAACAGAAGTTTTAGAAGAAAAATGAATCCTTCTTCTTCACCTTCTTCCTCTTCTTCATGAGTTTAAACAATATTATGTAATTAGATTAAAAAATCCACATTACAAACCACAAGTAGTTAGTTATTAAGTTATAAGTAAAAAAAATTGGTTTAATTTCTTAATTAAACAGTTTATCCTTTAAAAACCTTATAGAAAAAAATACAGCTCCATTTATAATTTGTTAACATAAAGCACTATAAAACTCAGTTTGTAAAACTGTAATATAAATAAGAACTAACAAACATCTAAATCCAAATTCTGCACTGGCCAGGAGGTTGCATCCAAACCTTGGGGAGAACAGTCCCTGTTCCTTCAGCCCCAGCAGCATGGAAAAGCCAAAAGAGGCCAGCAGGATGCAGCAAGAAAATCCTGCAAATCCATGAATTTTACTTTGTGGGTAAATTTTTTTTTTTATTTTCCTTTACTTTTTATTTATTTTTTATTTTGTGGGTGTGAAGAACCAACTTTTGTCCTTCAGAGTGTCAAACACCTGGGATGAGCTCCTCCACAGACCTTGAATATGACATTTGTTCCCCACCCCTATCTCCCTTCAGCCTTAAGCACAAGAGCATTTTCTGTTCAAAAATGTATTTTTTACTTCATGAGCAAAAAGCCTTTCTAAAGTCCTCTCCTCACTAAATCCATGCAAATCCTTCAGTGCTGCTTCTAAAGTTACAGGAAATAATTCAAAAAAGAGAAGTGTTGGTATAACTGCACACATCTTGTTGTGAACTGGGATAATTTTTTTTCTCCCTACAGTTTTGTTCCCAGCAGAATGAATGAAAGTCTGAAGAAGGATTTACACAGTTGGGCTCTGGCCTGTCATTTGTGGGCTGTGTTCAGCTCACACAAACAGCTCTTTTATGGTCTCCAAGGAGACAAGATACTGCATTTCCTACAGCCTCCAGCACTTTGGGGTAAGAATTTCTGTAAGGCTTGGGAAGAGAAAGAAATTAGTTTCTATCTGGCTGAAGAATCATCAGAAAAGAAAAATAAATCTGAATTTCTAGGATTCCTTAGGATGCCTGTCAGTGTAGGCAAAGCAAGAGTGATCACAGCCTGAATTTAAAAATGGGTTAACTCTTCAGAGCTGATGAAAACGTTATAAATACAGATATAGATCATGTAGGTATCTTGCTTTGATTAGTCCTCTGGTAAAATTTGATTGTCAAATGAAAAACTGCCAGATACCACTTTGATCAGTGTCTCTCCTGAAGCTTTTCAATTTAGAGCAGAGTTTACTCAATTACATCACTGAATCTGGGAATGAACTTGTCTGTCTGAATTTTTTCTGCCGAGGCTTCAGTGCTCCTGAACTCTGCAAGCCCCCAGAGCTTTCTCAAACAAGGAAACAAAACCCATCCTGTCAGAAATCCACAAGAGCTGGGCCTTAGCATTGGTTTCAGAGAGGAAAATGAGCTTTAATGCTGAAGCAGACAGAGTTTTCCTAATTTTGAATGAATTCTCTCCTTCTTGGCACTCTACTTATTTGTATTCCCAAAGTATTACTGCAGAGCTGCTGCTCATTCTCCATCTGCATTTATTCCTGTGCAGAGCCCTAAATGAGAGCAATATTTGTTCTTACTGACTTTGATCTCTGTATTTAAAATCTGTGTGGATGTGGCACTTAGGAACATGCTTAAGTGGTGGATTATTAAGGACTATGCTTATTTTGAAGTGGTTTTGTTAAAATAGATCCCTCATCAGCTCCTTAACAACTGAATTTCATTTCTTCCTAATTGTGGTGTCTTAATCAATCTCTGCTTAGCAATATTAATGGGATTTATATGCATCTCTCTACAATATTTGACAATATTTGACTTCTTTTATAGCTCTAGTGAGGCTGGGGAATAGAGGAATTCTGTGGAAATGGTTGCTGTGGTAAAAAAATTCTGTGGTAAAATGACATTTTCATTTAGGCATTGGGTGGACTGACAGAGCCCATCCCGAGGGATCCCTCCACAATTCCATGAGAATTGTGCAAACTGCAAGTTCTGGCAGCTGATTTGACATTAAGTTATTGCTCAATAAAACAGAACTCTCCAGGTGTCAGGGCTGGTGATGTGCATTTTGCTCAATTCAAGGAGACACAAATTCTGCAGAACTAGAAAGAGGCAGAAAGGAAATTTTTCTATAGTGAGTGATTTGTGACTGCTGAGGACATTCTGCAGTTGCACATCATCCTATGTGCTTAGTGTTATATATATTTAAAAAATCTATTAAATTATATCCAGGTCTAAAAAGACATAGCACCAAAGCCACTGGTTAAAGAGGATTAAGGATAATTGGTTTTTAAAAGTGCCATTTTCAGAGTAAGCTTCAAAACCCTGGGAAACAGGAATATTCTCATGTGGAAAACAGATCCAGCTGCATAAATGAGAGGGTTTACTGGAGAATAAACTGTCTGCAGTGTGGATGGCCTCTGGTGTGAATCCTTTTTTCCATCTAGCCTAGAAAGGAAAGTATTTATTTTAAAAGGTCAGGATGAACAGAAGGAAAAAGACAAAAAAGCAGAAGAGTTTGCAAAAAATCAAGCTACTGAAAACAAAATTATTCCAGACCCTATATAATAAAAGATATTATGTGTTACTCTTTTCATCAGTGCTATAATCAATCATAAATAAATGGCTTTAGGCTGGTGCTTTTATTGACATAAAATCATCAAACCTGAGCAAGAATTGTCGCTTCATATTAATGTTAAAATCACTCATTATAACCTTTATAGGTTCTTGGCTTTTGTTTTTTTTTCTCAAAAGAAGAGCAACTATAACATTGTAGGAATTCAGAAAAAAAAGGCATTTTTAAAATTCTGAATCACTAAAAATGAGTAAAAATAATGAAACCTTAAGAGAGCAGCAGAGCAAAGACAAATCGCTGCAGAATTTCCAGGTGGAATTCTGTGGAAAAGCAGCCATCTCAAAGCCCACCAGGAGAGCTGGGCTATCAGGGTGCTTGAGTGACAGGCTATAATTCCCAAAATTAAACTTTCTAGGAACTGTAATAACTCAGTGATCAGATTATGGGCACGGCTAACGAAGCCTCACGGGGCAGCTGCTCCATCTTCCCTGGCATCTTGATTAAGAATCTGGGCTGACACCGTGTCAACACACACACTCTAACCTGATAAAAACCTGCATAATTCATGGGCAGAGCGTGCTGCAGGCAGGGAACCCCCCCTGAGGCTGCACAGAAAATCCTGGGATACTCCCACGTGCTGGGATCGTCCTCCATGGCTCCTACAACCTCAACTCTTCCACCCTGGATGTGACCTCAGAGTCTAAAGTTTTAATCTTACTGTGACATTTTTATATTCATATTTCCTGTTTTGGGTTTGTTTATTATTTTACAGCTTCAGGCAGCAACTCTCCCTCAGTGGTGGCTGGATCCTGGGAGCAAGGGAAGGCAGCACTTGTGCCACGTCCTGTGGCATGTCCCACCTGGAACAGCAGGATGTGCCGAGGTGGCTCTGGCTTTTGAGGTCTCTGCAGGGACTGGGAGAGCTCTGCTGGGATGGACTGGGACTGGGACAGCTGTACTGGGGTGGACTGGGACTGGGACAGCTGGACAGGGACTGGGACAGCTGGACAGGGATTGGGACAACTGTACTGGGCTGCACAGAAATTGGGAAAGCTGGACAGGGACAGCTGGCCAGGAATTGGGACAGCTATACTGGGCTGTCCTGGGGTTGGGACAGCTCTACAGGGGTCAGGACAGCTGTACTGGACTCGACAGGGATTGGGACAGCTGTACTGGACTCGACAGGGATTGGGACAGCTGTACTGGACTCGACAGGGATTGGGACAGCTGTACTGGACTCGACAGGGATTGGGACAGCTGTACTGGACTCGACAGGGATTGGGACAGCTGTACTGGACTCGACAGGGATTGGGACAGCTGTACTGGACTCGACAGGGATTGGGACAGCTGTACTGGACTCGACAGGGATTGGGACAGCTGTACTGGACTCGACAGGGATTGGGACAGCTGTACCAGGCTGTACTGGGGTTGGGACAGCTGTACTGGACTCCACAGGGATTGGGACACCTGTACTGGGCTGTACTGGGATTAGGACACCTGTATTAGGATGTACTGGAGTTGGGACAGCTGTACCAGGCTGTACTGGGATTGGGACACCTGTGTTGGGCTGTTCAGAAATTGGGAAAGCTGGACAGGGATTGGGACACCTCTACTGGGCTGTCCTGGGATTGGGACACCTCTACTGGGCTGTTCAGAAATTGGGAAAGCTGGACAGGGACTGGGACACCTGTACTGAGGTTGGGACAGCTGTCCTGGGGTTGGAACACCTGTACTGGGCTGTACTGGGCTGTGCTGGGATTAGGACAGCCATGTGTGCCTGAAGGGTGGCCAAGCCCCCAGGGGCTGTCAGGGCAAACCCCCAGCTCTGCCGGGCTCCCTCACACCCCATCCTGTTTCCCAGACATTTCTCCCTGCTGCCATCCATTCCTCCCTGCACTGGACGCTGTGGGAAGGATGGATGGGGAGGGAAGCACCGGCTCCAGCTTTTCCCCCAGCTGGGGCCTTGATGGGGCATTTTGGTGCTGCAATTAAAGCAAAACCAGGAATAACCTCTTCTGCCTGATCTCTGTTTTTTTAAGGTGCACCTTCCCCCCTGAACTGGGTTTTCCCCCGCATTTTCCTTCAAGTTTGCTCTACACCAACAGCGCCCGAGGCTGCTGCCCTTGGATGTCTTAATTGCATTTGCAGAGGAAATGAGGACTAATTATTCACTTCCCACGGGAGCACAGGTTGATGTTTTTCACCTCCCAGCTCCCAAATACCCTCGACAAAGCATTCCCTGAGGAAATTGGGATGGAATTTCCCTGAGGAATTTGGGGTGGAATTTCCCTGAGGAATTTGGGACTGAATTTCCCTGAGGGATTTGGGACTGAATTTCCCTGAGGGATTTGGGACTGAATTTTCCTGAGGGGATTTGGGGACAGAATTTCCCTGAGGGATTTGAGATGGAATTTCCTTGGGGAATTTGGGACTGAATTTCCTTGAGGAATTTGGGATGGAATTTCCTTGAGGAATTTGTGACTGAATTTCACTGAGGGATTTGTGACTGAATTTCCCTGAGGGATTTTGAATGGAATTTTCCTGAGGGGATTTGGGATGGAATTTTCCTGAGGGATTATAAATGGAATTTCCCTGAGGAATTTTGGACTGAATTTCCCTGAGGGATTTGGGATGGAATTTTCCTGAGGGATTCGAGATGGAATTTCCTTGAGGAATTTGGGGTGGAATTTCCCTGAGGATTTTGGGGTGGAATTTCTCTGAGGAATTTGGGATGGAATTTGGGACTGAATTTCCCTGAGGAATTTGGGTGGAATTTCCCTCAGGAATTTGGGACTGAATTTCCCTGAGGAATTTGTGACTGAATTTCCCTGAGGGATTTGGGATGGAATTTTCCTGAGAGGATCTGGGGACAGAATTTCCCTGAGGGATTCAAGATGGAATTTCCTTGAGGAATTTGGCANTGAGGAATTTGTGACTGAATTTCCCTGAGGGATTTGGGATGGAATTTTCCTGAGAGGATCTGGGGACAGAATTTCCCTGAGGGATTCAAGATGGAATTTCCTTGAGGAATTTGGCACTGAATTTCCCTGAGGGGATTCGGGGTGGAATTTCCCTGAGGAATCTGGGACTGAATTTCCCTGAGGGATTTGGGATGGAATTTTCCTGAGAGGATCTGGGGACAGAATTTCCCTGAGGGATTCGAGATGGAATTTCCTTGGGGAATTTGGGACTGAATTTCCCTGAGGGGTTTGGGACATAATTTTCCTGAGGGATTTGGGACTGAATCTCCCTGAGGGGATCTGGGGACAGAATTTCCCTGAGGGGATCTGGGGGCAGAATTTCCCTGCGGAATTTGGGGCGGAATTTCGGACGGAAGCTCCTTCCCCGCTGCCGTGCCCGCGGCCGGGCCGGGCCCTGCCCGGTGCCGCTCCCCCGCCGCCGCCGGCGCTTCCCGATCCCGGCTCATCCCGGGGCTGTTCCCGTGGGAATGCCGCCCTCCGGGCTCCGACCCACCTGGGCGGGGTCGTTTTCCCGGTCCTGGCCCAAATCCCGGGTGAATCCCGAGCAGATCCCGGGCCGGCGGCGCCTCCGCGCATGCGCAGCGAGCGCTTCCCGCAATCCCGAATTTGGGATGCTCGGGAAAACCGGGCTCGCTCTCCTTCCCAAAACCTGCTCTCGGTGACCCTCTCAGCACAGCCAGCACTGGTTGAATTGTTTTTACTTTCACCATCCCGTCACCCAAACGTTAATTTTGCCAAATTAAAGCCAAAGGAAGTCGGAAGGTCGGACATCTGGGATTGGAAATTTATGGCTCTTCGAGGAGTCTGGAGGGACCAGAAGATGCAGAAGGGATTAAGGGATGGAAAGTTGGAAAGTTTCTGTCTGGGAAAAAAATTATCTAATGTTGGAACCCTGGTTACTGAGAATTTTTCTGTGCTGACAGCCACTGACCCCCAAGAGAACACTGCATTTGACTTAAAGCCATAGAGAAAGTTTCCAAAATTAAATGATAGAACTAAGATTATGAGTGTGTAGTTTAAATGAAAGTGTGTAATATCACATAGGAGAAAACCTAAAGTTTAAAATTTTAGAATATAGCAATATATATAACAAAATAAAAATTTTAAGGCAGGAGCTCGTCCTTCTTCTTCATAGATTTGAGTAGTATTGTGTAATTAGATTAAAAAGTCCACACTGTGAGCCACAAGTAGTTAGCTATTAAGTTAAAAATAACTTAAGTGTCATTTCTTAATTAAACAGTTTATCCTTAAAAAGCCTTGCAGGAAAAGAAATACACCTCCATTTTTAGTTTGTTTGAGTAAAGTACTGTAGAACTCAGAGTTTGTGAGACTATAATATAAGAACTAATAAACATCTGAGTCCAAACAAGAAATATTGCCTCACACATTTAATCCTGATCCTAACAAAAACCCCCAAGCTCACCACAATTAAAGGCCTAAAAATGTAGTCCAGATGAGAGCGAGAAATCATTAACTAATAGGGATAGAATGCTAATTAATGAAAATAATTATGTGACTTAGAAGCAGTGGACGTCAGGGGGGCCAGTGCAGGTGGCCAGAGGTCCCTCCCAACTGTGTGACAGCCCAAAAATCCCTCCTTGAAGGGTATTTTGGAGATAAAAATGTGATGGCATCAGTTCACAGCTGTGCCAGTTCAGTGAATGCAAAAAGGAAATCCAGGATTTCTCTAGAGGGAATATTTTTACTGGATGTATGTAAACAAAGGCACGTCTTTTTACTGTGAAGTGAATTATTGGTTTTTGAGGTTGTTTTTCCTGTTTACTCTTTGCATTTTTGTCTTGATTTCCTGCTCCATTGTGGCATGAGGGAAAGGATGAGTAGGGAATCAAGGGGGGCAGGTGGACCCTCACAAAAAGGGAGTTTACAGCCCCCAAAATGCCTGAAAACTCACAGGGAGTGGGTGTGGGTGTGTGTAAATACTAAAACCTTTAAAGTTCCTTATTTTATACAGTTATATATATTTTATATATTGACAAAATA
>VZRH01000813.1:0-22083 GCA_013397555.1 Urocynchramus pylzowi
TCCTCCCTACCATCGTTGGGTTCAGGAGTGAACCCACAGCTGTGAGGTGTGGCAAACAGAATTCAGAAGGTTTAAGTATGTACATGTGTCAGTAGACACCTTCTCGGGAGCAGTCTGCACCTTGGCCCACACAGGGGAAAAGGCCACAGATGCACAAAAACACCTAGTGCAGGCTTCTGTGACCTTGGGGGTCCCAACCACCATCAAAACCGACAATGGCCCAGCTTATACTTCCGAGGCATTCGGTGAGTTTTTGCAAGAATGGGGGGTTCAACATCAGATGGGGATTCCTCACTCCCCCACTGGCCAGGCTGTGATAGAAAGACTCTTTCTATCACACCAGACTCTTAAGAAGGTCCTCCTCTGCCAAAGGGGAGATATCCACATTCTGTCACCACAACTTAGGCTCTGCAAAGCCCTTTTTACGATCAACTTTCTAAATTGACAACTTAAACCCACTGGTCCTGAGGCATTTTCAATATCACCATCAGTTGAAACTTGAAGAAAGACCACCGGTACTGGTCAGAGACCCTGAGTCAGGGGAAATCCAGGGTCCCTTCAAGCTTGTAACCTGGGGACGTGGGTATGCATGCATATCCACGCCCTCAGGGATCAACTGGGTACCCAGAAAATGGGTGAAACCCTATGCGCCCACTGGGAAAGGAACAGAGCCAGGAGCTGTCATTCCAACTCAGGGAGACCCTGCCGATGAGGCGATTGCCTCCAACCAAAAGTGCCACAAGCGGAAAGGAGAACCCTAGCCCCTTTCCTCTTCCAATCCCACTTTCCTGCAGACAAGTGGCACTGAGTTGCATTAAGTATTTTTATTGCACTGTTCTTTCACTTTGTGTTACTGTATTACTTTCCTTTAGGCATCGTCTCAGGCTAAGATGAAACTCTGCCTGCTCCAAACTGTAATCATCCTCCTCCAGCTCTCCGATGCATGGATCGTGCCACAGCCCAGCAAGAACATCTGGGTAACCCTGGCCCATGCCCTTCAACAAGACCATCTGTGCCTGTCCACCTCAGCAGCAGAAAACCCCATGTCCACCTGCCTGGTGGGGATTCCTGGAAAGTTGAGCGAGTACCCCAGCACCATTAAAGATCTTCAGGACAGGTTCAACGGGCAGAACCCACCCCAATCAATGGGTGGAAGTTTATAGGTATTGGGGAATGGTAAATTACGCAGAAACACTTATCGTAAATCCCCTAACTTTGTGGCGCAAATGGGCGTATGACCTGCCCTATGCTGAACAGGAGCCTCAGGAGTTTGAACTTCTGGGTTCTGCGAAGGCAGAATTTTGCGTTCAATTTCAATTTGCACCAAGTTCTCTTCCTGACTTATGTGAAAATGTAAAACAACATAAAATTCAATTCCAAGCCAGTAAATGGTGTTCCCAGCTTATAAAGACTGGGGCTCCCTCAACTGATGATTCATACCCTTGAAAACTAGATAGAAGAGTATTTTTAATCTGCGGAGATCCGGGAATCCCCTCTCGCCTTCTGGGAGGTCCATGCACCCTGGGGTGTCTTTCCCTTGCTTCCCCCAACATGACCCAAATTCCAATTAGGCAAGCCAAATCAAAAATTGTGAAACGGGGTGCGACACAATTCGATGAACACTGCAATTCCGAAATTTATCATTCGGCAAAATCCAAAAGGGTTGCTGTCTCTGTGTTTCTCCCATGGGTGGCAGCAGCCAAAGTGTTGAGCGAATTGGGAAATCTAGAGTGTTGTGTTACGAAACAGGCCAATTTAACATCGACTGCTTTAAGTAAACTCCTCGAAGACAAAGAAATTACCAGGAAGGCAACCCTCCAAAATTGGGCTGCCATTGATTTTCTGCTGCTGGCACATGGGCATGGGTGCCAGGAGTTCGAGGGGCTGTGCTGCTTCAACCTATCATCCAGGAGCCAGAGCATCCATGCATCAATCAATGAAATGAAAGACCTGATTGGAACTGTCAAACAGGAGAGCGAGGTTTGGTTCAAGGACATGTTCAAAAACTGGGGACTATCGGGATGGATACTCTCAATTATTAAAGACATTGGTTATTTTATAGTTGTTATATTTTTAGTCTCCTTAGCATTTGGAATTTTAAAATGCCTCCTTTCAACTATTACCACCAAGCCACCAGGGACCTTGAGGATTGTCATCGCCACTGCTGCCGCTGCCACTACTGATGAGGGATGGTGGGAAGGAGTTCAGCAGAACGGCACTGAAGTTTAAAGACTGAGTTTATTCCTCCCCAACCTTTCAACAAAAATTATAAAACGAAAAAGGGGGAGATGCGGTGGTTTGAAGTTTTAAGTGTTTATTGTTAAGTTATTCACAATGGTTTCTCCCATGTACCCTGTTCTGTTCCCCCAAATGGTTTAGTCCTAAGTTGTTTACCCCAAAGCTTTCCCGCCACTTGCCTGCCTGTCACTGTGTCAATCTCCCTGTTCCTCCCCTCATTCCCTTATATGCCCCTGTCAATCCCTGTCACCCTGGCCCCTGCACCTGTCTGTCATTACTGGCACTCCCTTTATGTTCCAGAATGTTCACTATCAGTTAACCTGAATTTAACAGCTTATTGGTTTGTAAAGCTTCTTCCCTCCCCGAATGTTCCCCATTGGATAAGTTGTGTAAGGTAACCCTCCCCTAAGCCCCCCTCATTGGTTCAGACTTGTACCCACCCATTGTACCATCCCCTCTTTAAAAATGCTGGCCGGACCCCTTTTCTTTGGCATTTGCTCCCGATCCCTTTCAAGAATAAAACTCCCTTGGAGACTCAGGCACGTGTCCTTTCCCTATTTCCTTTACTTTGGATCTTTGTGTCTGCCTCTGCTGTGACACCCACGCCGCAGCAGCCACTGCCACCCAGCTGGATCTCTGTGGAGATCAGGGGGCAGCCATCCTCTTGTGGACCCTCCGGCCACCAAGGGTGCAGCTAGCCGGCAGCTCACCATCCGGTAGCTGCAGTGTGGCAGCCACACAACAGCTCTGCGGAATCATCACGTGGATCCGGCCTTTCCTGGGTCTCACCACGGAGGAGTTGGCCCCCCTCTTCAAACTGCTACAAGGAGACAGCAACTTGGCTTCTCCACGCACCTTGACACCTGAGGCCCACGAAGCCCTGGAAAAGGTCGCTGCCGCCATGGGGTCCCGCCAAGCGCACTGCATGGATCGCTCCCTCCCTTGAACCTTGCTGTCTTTGGTAAGTGTCCACACTTCCACGCCTTGCTGTTTCAGAGGGATGGTGCCTCGAAGGAACCACTCATCATCATCGAGTGGCTCTTCCTGCCGCACCAGCCCCACCCCTGCCGCACAAGACAGTCACCACCCCTGCCGAGCTCATGGCCAAATTCATCAACAAAGGTCGCCACTGCCTCCGGACCCTCGCAGCCTGCGATCCGGCATGCATTTACCTTCCTTTAAATCTGGAACAACTGGACTCTATTTTACAAACAAATGAACATCTACAAATTGCCCTAGACAACTATCCCAGCCAAACTTCTATTCACTACCCTAAGCACAGACTCTTTAGAGATGCGCTGCATTTGGCCCCAAAAACTTATAAAACTCCTATCAAAAATGCTGTCACAGTGTTCACTGACGGCTCTGGGAAATCCCACAAGTCAGTGTTCACCTGGAGGACCCGGACACTCAGAAGTGGGAGTCTGATGTCCAAGTGGTTGAGGCTTCCCCCCAGATCGCAGAACTTGCTGCGGTTGTGAGAGCATTCCGAAAATTCCAACAACCCTTCAATTTGGTTACAGATTTGGTTTACGTTGCTGGGATAGCAGAAAGAGCAGAACCCATCTTGCTCAAAGAAATCCAAAATAAAAAATTATACAGCTTGCTCTCGGAATCAATTTGGCTTATCTCCCACAGAGAGCAACCTTATCATATTCTGCAGGTCTGGCTGCACACAGACTTACCTGGCTACATCGCAGAGGGCAACTGGAGGGTGGACCTTTTGGCCATGGCAGCCAGCTCCACCCTAGCCATCCACACCCTGCCTGACACTTTTAAACAGGCACAACTCAGCCACACGTTCTTCCACTAGAACGCACCCGCTTTAATACGTCAATTTAAGATATCAAAAGATCAAGCCAGAGCCATTGTAACCACCTGTCCCAACTGCCAGTCATTTGCCCTTCCATCTGTGGCATCGGGGGGTCACCCCCTGTGGTTTGGGATCTTTAGAGCTCTGGCAAACTGTAACACACTACGCTCCCTTCAGGAGAATGAAGTATATACATGTGTCAGTGGACACATTTTCTGGAGCAGTTTTCACCTCCTGTCATGCAGGAGGAAAGACTAAAGACATTATGAAACACCTATGCATGGCAGCACCCTGGGGGTGCCAAAAAACATCAAAACTGATAATGGCCGTGGGTTCAGTTCACAAAAGTTTAAGGATTTCACCCAATCACAGGGCATCAACCATCGTACTGGCATCCCATACAATCCCACCGGCCAGTCCATTGTGGAAAAGGTCCACAAGGAAATTAAAAAG
The DNA here is from genome assembly GCA_013397555.1 of Urocynchramus pylzowi. Lineage (NCBI taxonomy): Eukaryota > Metazoa > Chordata > Aves > Passeriformes > Fringillidae > Urocynchramus > Urocynchramus pylzowi. The sequence goes on from VZRH01000813.1 coordinate 4,505, forward strand.
ATGTTAGAAGAACAACATGATAGTTTACTTTTGATGTCTCCAGCGGAGAGATTGTGTAAAACATTATATGTCCTAAATTTTATGAACTACTCTGAAAGAGAACCCAACCCACCAGTCCTCGGTCTCTTTCATAGCAATACATACACACATCTAAAAGAAAAACCACCTGTATTAATTAAGGACCCCGAATCCAAATGCATCAAGGGACCATACCCCTTATCACCTGGAGGAGAGGGTATGGCTGTGTCTCCACAGATCAAGGCCCCTGCTGGATCCCAGGGAAATTTATCAAACGCTACCTAGACACCTCACCGGAGAAGGAAACACCCAAGGACCACCCCACAGCATCCTCACCACAACAAACCTCAGAAGACGCCATCGCCTGGAGACGACGAGGGAAAAAGACTGTATATCCTAACATCGTTGCGAGACTTCTGATCTCACGAAGATACCTACCTCCACCCCTTGAAAACACAAACCCCCTCATCCCTTCCCCTAACATTGCTCCACCCTTTCCCTCTTACCACTTCCCTAAGTCTCCCTCATAATCCCCACACCTTACCTCTCATTTTTTAAAGCATTTATTTAAGTAAGGGGGAGAGAATAAGGGAGAGAGATTGCAAAAGTTGTTTTTATCTCATTTCCAATTGCTTGTTATTTTAGAACATTAAGATGGCCACCCCCATTCCACCACCTAAGGCACCCCAAAGCATCATGACCGCTGCTGCTGCCCTTCTCATCCTCTTCTGGAACCACGCGGCAGACGGATGGATTGTGGCCCAGCCAAAAGAAAACATCTGGCTCATGCTCGTGAAGTCCCTCCAACAGGATAATTTTTGTATGACCGTGGGGAGCATGGACGAACCACTGTCCACATGCCTGGTGGGAATCCCCCTGTCACCAAATGAATATCCCTATGCAGGTAAGAAACCCAACCCGGTGGACACCTGGGATGAGTGGACGAGGTTTTTGCCCCATGCACCACAGGAGCCCCAGGAACTGGATCTTCTGGGCTCTTCCCAAGCAACCTATTGTGTGAGATTTTTCTATAAGCCATCAAAACAAAATTGGCATGAGTCAACCAGGCCACAGGAAATTGAAAGGAAAGATGTATCTCCAAATGATAAAAGATACAGTGCAATTACACCAGCGAAACATTATCCAAGTCCTCTCCAGTTCCCAGGGTGCTTCCCAGGGGGTGTTTCTTATCTGTGGCGACAGGGTGTGGGCAGGGATCCCCTGGAAGATCAAAGGGGGCCCCTGCAGCCTTGGCCAGCTTACTGCCCTCACCCCGAATACCACCCAAATTAGAAACTGGCAAAGAGAAACCAAATTGGCACACCAAAAAAGATCATATTCTCAATTTGACCCAAATTGCAATGACCAAATTTATAATTGGGGAAAAACAAAGAGGATCGCTGTCTTCGTTTTTCTACCCTCTCTTGAAAATACCAGAAAACAGAAATTAAGGCTTTGTTTTCTAATTCACAGTGAGAAGACCTGTCAACTATTGGTTTTAAACCAAACTGTGTAAGCACACAATAAAATCTTTTTAGTCAGATTTCTACACTGCGCCAAATGACTTCTGGTGGAGAACAAAACAGGTAATATATTGAGAGTCCTTACGATTACACAAGATAGAGCTGGAAAGAGACATCCAAAAGTTAAGCCTGAAAAATGTTATTGTTAAGGGGGCAGTAATGCACTTACTGTGACCTCACTATGAAGGCAGGTGCTAGATTGCAAAAACAGTTATCCAAGGTTTATTTGTAACAAAATGATGGAATGATAGAATAATTTGGGTTTAAATGGATGTTTACAGACCATCCAGTTCCATGCCCCCTGCCATGGGCAGGGACACCTTCCACCAGATCAGGTTGCTCAGAGCTCCATCCAACCTGGCCAGGGATGGTGCAGCCAAAGCTGCTCTGGTTGACCTGTGTCAGGGCCTTGCCACTCTCATTGTAAAAAATTTCTTCTAATATCTAGTCTAAATTTACCTTCTTTTAGATTAAAAGCATGTCCCTTTTCTATTTGCTAGAGGTCTAATAAAAAGTCTGCCCCATCTTTCTTATAAGCACTCTGTAAGTTTTGAAAGTCTGGTCAGTGGAGCACCACCATCACCATAAGGAAAAACTGGCTTTATGCAGGTCCAACTGTTGAAATGCTTATTCAGGTAAGAGATTTCAGAGTTCTAATACCCATAATATTTTAAGGAAAAATCTTTTCATGCTCAGTAGCAGTCAAGTAGCTGTTGAACATTAGGATTTGTTAGAACTAGAGAATGTACAAAAAACATACTCATGCTGATGCATGTGTGCATGTGCGTCCACATCCTGAATGCAAGGAAAGAAAAATGGCTGTCTGTGGTGTCATGTTGGATTCCCCAAGGGCCCTGACCCAGGAGGCCAAGACTGCCCTTGAGAAAGTTCAGACCACCATAGCAGACAGGCAAGCCCACCGATGCCAGGAAGGTCTGCCATTCAGATTCATTGTCCTGAGCAAATTACCACACCTCCACGGGCTCATTTTCCAATGGGACACAGGCCAACGGGACCCCCTCTTGATCACAGAGTGGGTGTTCCTTGGTCATCAGCTGTCCAAAAGTATCACCAGGCCACAAGAATCGGTGGCTCAGCTGATCATGAGAGTAGGTCACGCTTGCGCCTGCTGGCGGGGTGCAATTTCACATGCATCCACCTCCCTATTAGAACATCTACGGGGAGGGTGGACAGGGAGACTTGGGAGCATTTGCTCTGGGAGAACGAAAACCTGCAATTCTCCCTGGATAGCTATATTGGACAAATTTCGATTACACATCCTGGCCACAAATTGTTTAATACTGAGTTTAATTTGATCCCAAAAGACATACAAAGTCATCATCCTCTCAAAGCTTTGACTGTTTTTACAGATGCATCCGGAGGATCCCGTAAGTCAGTAGTGACTTGGAAGGACCCTCAAACTCAGCAGTGGGAAGCCGATGTTAAGATTGTGGAGGGCTCTCCACAAGTTGCTGAGTTGGATGCTGTCGTCAGAGCTTTTGAGACATTCCCAAGATCTTTTAACTTAGTAACCAATTTGGCCTAGGTTGCAGGTATGGTGTCCAGAGCAGAAAACGCAGTGCTGAAGAAAGTCTCCAACCCCTAACATCTTTAGCTTGCTTTCGCGATTGATTTATCTGGTTTCCCACCGGGAGCAACCTTTTTTTGTGATGCATGTGAGGCCTCACACTGACCTTCCTAGGTTTATCTCAGAAGGAAACAGTAGGGCAGATGCCCTAGCAGCACCTCTACAGCTGGCCTGTCTCCCTAACGTCTTCCAGCAGGCGAAACTGAGCCACCAACAGTTCCATCAAAACGCCCCAGGGTTGGTCCGTCGATTCCACCTGCGGCGTGACCAAGCCAGGGCAATCGTGGCCACATGCCCCACCTGTCGTCAGGAGGCTGCCTTGCCATCGCTGGGTTCTGGAGTGAACCCTAGGGGGCTCCGCAGTTGAGAGGTGTTGCAAACCGACGTCACCCATTTGCCCGAGTTTGGAGGACTCAAATATGTTCACGTCTCAGTGGACACCTTCTCCGGAGCAGTCTTCACCTCAGCCCACGCTGGTGAAAAGGCTGCGGATGCACAGAGACACCTTACCCAAGCCTTTGCAGTCTTGGGGATTCCATCAACCATTAAAACTGATAACGGCCCAGCCTATACTTCCAAGGCGTTTGGCGAGTTTTTGCAAGAATGTGGGGTTCAACATCAGACTGGGATTCCACACTCCCCCACAGGTCAAGCTCTGACAGAGCGCACACATCAAAGCTTGAAGCGTGTCCTCACCCGCCAACTGGGAGATGTCCGGACTCTGACTCCGTATCTCAGGCTCTGCAAGGCATTGTTTACCATCAATTTCTTAAACTGTTCTTTTGACAGACCAGAGGCACCAGTCCTGAGACATTTCCGGCAACACCAACAGCTGGAGATGAAAGAGAAACCACCAGTTCTGATAAGAGACCTGGACTCTGGAAATACCCAGGGTCTGGTCCATCTTATCACCTGGGGACGTGGATACGCATGCGTGTCCACGCCCTCAGGAGTTAGATGGATCCCCAGAAAGTGGGTCAAGCCTTACATACCATCTTTGAATAAGGACACCCCACCAGCCAATGCTCCCAACAATCAAGAGGACCCCCAAGACAGCGCCTTCGCTCACAATAGGAAACGCCATAGGAAGAAGGGGAATCCCTAAAAATTGTCTCCTTTGTTTGCCCCCTCTCTTCCCTTCCAGAATCTCTCAGCTGTATTTTTTGTTCTATATTTACAACGTATTTTACTTTCATTTCATTTCAGACATCCACCATGCTCACCCCAACTCTCATCCTTGCCTGCACACTGCAGTTCTTGGCTCTAGACCAGTCCTTCACAGACGCGTGGATCATCCCACAGACCCGAAAGAACATCTGGGTGACCCTGGCTCAAGCCCCGAACCAAAGCCACATGTGCTTGTCGACATCTGCAGCAGAGGATCCGATGTCTTCCTGTCTAGTGGGGATTCCTTCCAAGTCAGATGAGTTTCCGAGTTCCATCCATAGTGTCCAGAATGAGTTCAACAAAAATAATTCACCAAATCAATAGGTTGAGAGCTTCAGGTACTGGGGGGTTGTGAATTATGCAAAGACACCAGTGACCAACCCCCTGGTCCTGTGGCAGAAGTGGGTGTACAACTTACCATACACTGAGGCTGAACCCCAGGAATTCGAACTACTGGGGTCGGCCAAAGCCGATTATTGCATCCACTTTGACTTTACACCAAGCTCCCGGGCGGATTTATATGAAAATGTCAAACAGCACAAAACAGAACTCAGGGCAGATAGTTGGTGCAAAGACCTAGCAAAAATTAAAGCACCTTCAACCGACGATGGGTATACAAGAAAGTTAGACAGAGGAATTTTCCTTATTTGTGGACATAGGGCATACCCAGGAATTCCCTCTCACCTTCTAGGAGGCCCATACACCCTGGGGCACTTATCCCTGGCTTCGCCCAACATGACGCAAATTCCAATTCGGTGCACTAAAACAGACTCCAAAGTTGTTAAAAGGGGTGCGACTCAATTCGACGAGCATTGTGATAGCAAAATTTACCATTGGGCCAAATCTAAACACATAGCCCTATCCGTCTTTCTACCTTGGGTGGTGGCTGCGAAAGCCCTATGTGAACTTGGGAATCTTGAATGTTGGGTGACTCATCAGGCGAATTTAACAAGGTCCTTCCATCCAAGGCCTTGAGTGACCTCCTGGAAGACGAGGAAATAACCAGATGGGCAACTCTGCAAAACAGAGCTGCCATCGATTTTCTGCTGCTGGCACATGGGCATGGGTGCCAGGAGTTTGAAGGGCTGTGTTGTTTCAACCTATCATCGAAGAGCCAGTCGATCCACGCATCCATTCAAGAGATCAAGGGTCTCATAGGCAACGTCAAGCAAGAGAACGAAGACTGGTTTAAGGACCTATTTAAGAACTGGGGCCTCTCAGGGTGGATGCTGTCCCTTGTAAAAGACATTGGTTACTTTATTGTTGTTATTTTTCTGGTGTCTCTCTGCTTTGGGAGATTGAAGAGAGTCATTGCCACTGCTACCACCAAATCCTCATCTCCCTCCAAAGTCATCGTCACCGCAGCTGTCACCAAAGACAACGAATGGTGGGAGAACAATCTGGCAGAGTGTACCAAAGTGTAAGAATTGGACCTTATTTTCAACACCACCCTCCTTCCTTTTCTAAACAAGAAAGGGGGAGATGTGGTGCCATGTGTTTTTAAAGTTATTGTTGTTGGTTCTGTTGTGATAATTAGTCATTTTCTGTTAGCTTGAAAAATGGTTTGGTCCCTGGTTCCCCCTATGTAACTCCCTCACGATGGCACCTTCCAAGTTGTTTACCCCCTACTTTTCCTGCCACTGGCTTGCCCTTCAAAGTGAGTGATCCCTTGTTCCTCCCCTTATTTCCTTGAATGGTTATGTCAATCCCCAAGGTGCTGCCTACTGTTACTGTCCATCATTGTAACCACCCCCCATTTTCACGGGAATCTTCTATGTCAATCATCCCCTACACCCACGATTTATCCCAGAGGCTTCCTCCCTCCCCTGTGTAATCTTTATTGTTTCTATTGTTTCTTATAGTCCTACCCTTACCTGTACCCATTGGTTCCCTCACGTCTCCACCCCCCTACGCCCACTCCCTTTATAAGAGCTAGCCAAACCCCTTATTCCTCGACACTTGTCCCTGCTCCCGCTGAGGCACTTGATCCCAGTCCTGTTGGGGAATAAAGCTTCCTTGGCTCGCGTACAAGTGTTTGCTCTCTCACTCCTCTATTTTAGGTCCTCGTGACTCACACCCGCCTGCGTCACCCACGCCGCAGACAACGACACTACCCAGGTATTCTCGGAAGGAGAGCCTGGGAGTGGCCTGTCTTGTGACCCGCTCCGGTCACACCAGGAGCAACTAGCCAATGCATCCCAGCTCTAGTGACCGCAGTGTGGAGTCGCAGCGGTCCCATTCCAAAATGGATTCCAAAATGGATTGGGCCTAGAGAATAGGAAGATAGGTAAAAAGTATAAGCAAGGGAAGAAAATGCCTCCTAACACAGGACCAATAGCTCAACCAGGAAACTTCAGTCTAGGAAGGAGATGAATGAAGAAGGACATGTAAGAGTTCTTTCAAATCTGCAGTGCCAGTGTCCAGTTCTGGGCTACCCAGTACAAGATAAAAACTTGCTGAGGAAGGGACTTTACTGTAAGTAGAGGCTGAGAGAGCTGGGGCTGCTCAGCCTGGAGAAGAAAAGGCAAAGGGGTATCTTATCCACGTATATAAACAGCCAGTGGGAAGGAATGAAGAGGAGGGTCAGACTGTTCTCCATAGTGCCCAGCGGCATGACAAGAGGTGTGGAGGTGGTCAAATTTGGGGACAGGCTGCCCAGAGAAGTGCTGAAATTTCCATCAGGGGATGGGCACAAAACCCAGCTGGACATCTGCTCCAAGTGGCTCTGTTTGAGCAAAAGAGTTGGACCAGGTGGCCTCGAAAGGGTCTCTCTATCATAAGCTATTCTGAAAATCCTGAGTTGTAAGGGAAAAAAAGCAGTAAAGAAATTACTGCACTTTTCTTAGTGAACAGATGGTATCAAAAAGAAATTAGCAAGACAAAGGTTGGAAACAAATAAAAGAGCTTTTTACACAGTGCATAATTGAACCATGGAGCTCTTTATCATAGTGTTTGTGGATGCTAAATAGCAATTAGATAAATGCATGGAAGAAACATTCATCAAGGTCAGTTAAATACAGTATTACCCACAGTTCATGGATTTCCTGAATCTACAAGTTATTGGAAACTGAGAGAATAAACAGAAAAATATTCATATATTCTTACTAACATAATCTCACTCCTGACTTTTGTTACTTTCACAGTTGAGGACATGACATGATACTGCTGACCTTGCATAGCTGGTCCCATGTTTAGAAGTAAAATGCATGGGCATTTTGTAATACATTTCACTGCAAATGCTCTGGGGGGAAAAAAAAAAAAAAAAGATAAACCCGAGTTTGTCTTAGAAGAAGAAACTGTACAGAAAACGTTAAGAAAATGCCTTAAGAAGAGAAAGAAATTATTTGCATAGAGATCAGGTTTGTTCAGCAAGACAGTTCCATTCTCATATCTGCTTCTGATGACTGCCAAGGCTATTTTAAAAATTGATATTTCATATATAATACAGGAAATTCCATACTGAAAACTATTCAAGCATAAGTGAATATTTAATATGCTTTTCAGAGGCTGGGTCTAGTTCTAAAGTATAGAAGTTTAAATGAAATTACTTAAATGACTTAATGTCTGATGGGAATTAGGAAGTCTGTGGTTTTTGCAAAACACAAGAGTATATTAGGAGACTGAAGATTTTCCTGTTTAAAAAAGCAAATCTTACAGTTTTAAGAAAATCTAAAGCACATGCTGAAGAAATGTTTTATCATAATTAATTTTTAGGCAAAATATGGAAGAATTTGATTTGCATAAGCCAAAGACTGGCTATCTCCGTAATGGACTACAATTTAGGAGACTGAATCCTAGGGTTTATCTTTATAGCTTTGATTATGCCAAAAAAACAAGTTAATAAGCAGCTACAGTAGTGGCTTGCAGTGCAGGGAAGACAAAGTCTGGGTAAGAGTTTTCATATTTCCTTTCTGGCTGAAGACCTGTGTGCTCAAACAGAGAAGAGTAAGTGGATGTGACAGGATTTTGTGCACATTCTGAACAAGGTTGAAAATGTTGAGAAATTGGACAGTGTGGGGATTAATTGAAGTCTGGGCAAGCAAGTTTTCTCTTGAAGATGAGAGCAGCTGAAGCTGCTTTTTAACTGATGTCAGTGGGACACTGTGATTAAACACATCTTGTTTTTAAAGCACGGTCCCTGTGGAGCAGTGATTATGAACCAGATCAATTATGCTTCGGTATTCGTTAAGGCTGCATTTTTTTCCTGCTGTTGCCTTCACTCCAAGTCTTTGGAATGAGATGGTAGATAGAAAAGGAGGAACTCAGGTTACTAACTCAGGAAGAATGATACTTTTGTTTGGGTAGGAAGAATCCCATGGAGCATCCTATCTCTTTCTTCATCTAAATTAATTTTGAATATTCCAGCTTTAGGTTTCGGGGTTTTGGTTTTATTTTCTTTCTTTACTTCCTGCCCCACCCCCACCCCATATCTGCCCTGGGTGAGTACTGACTTTTGTGGCAAGCACCTGAGCCCCTGATACATGCTGTGTCGTGAAGCTGTTGTGAGCAGAACACAGCTGTAACTGTTCCAAGTCCCTTTGTCTGTACTTTGATTGCTTTCATAATATTCTTCAATTATGTGTGATGATAATTAAAGAACATTTAAAGCATTGTACACAAAAGAAACACGTAACTGTGCTGGGAGTGGGATAAAAATTTCCTTTATTTAAATTCTGAAATAGTAGGAAAAGAAAAAGGAGGAACCAGCATGCTTAAAACAGCTTTTAAGCAGAATTTGAATGTCTGTGGTGCTGACTCCACTCACTGAGCCAGATCACTTTGACAAATCTTTCAGTCACTCTCTTTGACCTTAAAGTTTATGCCTCAGGTTGAACATGATATCACGCCTGTTTTGCTGGGTTTAAACACCACCAGCATTCAAATCAGGGCTCAGAGAACAGGTGAGCCTCTCAGTTTGTGGCAGCCTCAATCTGATGGGTTTGATCTGAAGAAATACGAAACAAAGTTGAGAATCAGACATCAGGCAGACTCACCAGCCATGTCACAACAGTTGTCAGCTACTGATGCAAGTTTTCCAGAAGAAGGAGAGCCAAAGCCTGTGTCCTTCCTGGGCTCCAGGCTGACATCCCTGAGTATTGATTCTTCCCATGGGCTGTGATTTCCCTCAGAAATCTCTGTACTGAGTGAAAGTTCCACCATACTCCAGGGACTAGAGCAAGGACATGGCCAGAACTTCTCTGTGTAGCATAATCCCCCAAGCTGTTGGACTCCTCATTCATTAGAGCTCATAAAAGCAGCTAGTTTTGATGACTGATTGATATTAATTACCTCTAGGACATAATCCCTCCTGTCTCTGACTATTTAAATACTCTTCTGAAAAGTCAAGTGAGAAAAAGAGGAAAAAAATCCCTCTTGAAAATTGCTTCTATATCCACTACTCTTAATCCATTGGCTGTTAATTATTCACTGTGTGTGAGCTCACATCGTACCTTGCAGAAATGGCATCAAGAAAGATGTTATAGATAGCATTTATGAACACAACAAGCTTTGCAAAACCACTCTTAATCCATAGTAGTCAAGACAAGTCTACAGTCCAGTGAGTCAACTGCCTCTCAGATGATTTGGATAGACTTTTATAAAACTCAGCACACAGTGATTTTATTCTCTTTAATCAGTTTTCCACAGAGGGACCGACTAAGAAAGCAAGCCCTGGCACTGCTGACAAAGAGAACTGAGTGTATTGAGATATTCTCCCTTTCCCAAAAGAAGTCAAAACTACAGATACATATTTTATATCTATATTTTGTTAAGGTTTGTTTTCAGCACAATGTTTTCAACTGGTGGAGCTGTTTGATTAACTATAGTATATGGAAATTGTATCTGCCACAGGAAAAGACCCAGAGTGACACAGCAGGACATGAGAGGCTGCTCTGGAAGAAACAGTTTTTCCCTGAAGGCAGTAGAGCTCATTTTGAGATTCCACTTTAATCATGTGCTGTGGTCTCTCAGTATGTAAAAAAAGACCCCAATCAAAAGGGAATTACTGCCTGCAGATCACACGGTCCAAGAGACATGAAAAACTATGTGCTGCTTCTGTGGGGAATGATTCACTGGCTCAGCACAGGTCCCTTAGAAAAAGGGTTTCTATAATTTTGTTTCTTCCTAAAGGATGAGTAGAGGACACCTGTGCTGTAGCCCAGAATATCTATTTCAGATCTTTCTCATAGTGAGTTTCCTCGGGAGATTGTCTCTAGCAGCAAACCCACTTAAGGACATCTTTTCTTTCTTTTGTCCCACAGCCCATTCTTGCCTTTGTGTTACACTGTGAGATTGTGTGTGATTAAATCATACAAATTAACATGAAACACAGTGAAAAGTACAGGGTTCTCCTGAATGAAGAAATTGGATGAAAGAAGTTTAATTGAGAGAAGTGATCAATGTAGTTAAAGTACTTCCAGTTCAAAGGAAGATACGCCTTGTTAACACTTAAATGAAGATAAATCAATTCCTGTGCACTGCTTAGAGCCCCCAAAAACTGTGCTGTAAGTGAAAAAAGTTCCCTCCATGTTGAGGAATGCTCATACCTGCTGGGCAGTACTATGGAAGGAAACAGAGACCACAGAGCTCCGTCATTCCCAGCCCTTGGGGAGTATCTCTGTATTTTGGAAATGCAGCTGAACTTCCAGAGTAAGTCCAGTTCTGTCTTCATGCTCTTACTGCCTTCTAAGGGCTTTCTGTGAAGGGTTGAAATGCTTTGGAAAGATTTCATTGTGGGCTGAAGGTGGTTTAGAAGTTTGGTGCCCATTCATCTTGATGTCTAATCTTTTAATAGTCAAATAATCTAGTAGAATAAATGAATGGCAGAGAAACTTTTAATGAGATGAGTTAGAATTCTTGGAAACAAGGTGTTTAATAGCCACTAAAAGTCATCAAGCTTTTTTTCTTGCCTCAGGCACACCAGTGAAGTTACTGGAGACTGCTGTGGAGTTTGAATTAGGTGAACTGAAGCTGTCTTCTAGGAGACATACACACGTGAAGGGAAGTAAGCAAAATCAGAATCAGCTACAAAAGGAGAAAAAAGACAGTGAATTTGCTTCCTTCTAGGTACAGCTCAAATCCAAGGTGGCATCTCTTGGACACCCAAAATACTGCATTGGAACAACTGGTTCTTTGAACATTGGAAGTTTAAGGAATGGAAGAGACTGATCTGCTATAGGGTGGTCACTCAGCTGAATTTTCAAATGGTGACAGTATTTCTTGTTTTAGTTTTGGGTTTTTGTCTCCTGAAGCTAGGAGGATTATAAAAATTTCTGGTACTCCTTCTCTTTTTAATGATTCTTGCTCTCACACTGCAGCTGTTCTAATCAGCAAAGAAATTAATAGTCTCATTTCTTGATTAAAAATTCATTTCCATGAAACATACATTCATTAAATTTCTTTGTGACCTCCCCAGTCCACCAGATATAGTTGAAACCAGCTGGCAACTTGAAAAGTTATACTGTGAGGAAGCTCAGATGGATGCAATGTGGTAACATATCCCTTCCAGCACTGAAAATGTTCTCCTTAGCTTTGATGTCTGTCAAATAAAATTATGCTAGCCAATTTCTCCTCTACCAATCCTCAGAATAAGGGATATTAGGAGCTTGAATTTTATATGAAAAAAACCCCAAAAGTTCTGACCCCAACTTGGTGTCTTACTGAAAAATGCTGCTTTATCACCTTAGATCCAGGGGCAAAACCATCACCTTTTGACAGAAAACTTTAGCCCTCACTTCTCATCACCTCTACTGAATAAACTACTTTTTTAGACCCTTTATTGCTACTATTTTATTTAAAACAACCCACATTGTCTGTACTTCTATCTTCTGAGTATGCCTTTCCATTGTCCTTCAATCTCCCATTGAAGACCATGGGGCAAATCTGGGCAGAACTTTCAAATGGATGTTTTCCATTTGAACTTTCAGGGGTTCAAACGGAAAACATCCACAATGAAGTCTGGACCTATCCTCTGCAAAATAATCCCTGTCTACATTTTATTGCAAGCAGCTTGAGCAGTCTGAGCCTGATGAAGGTTTTACAGTCCTGCTCTGCAGCCTGAAGAGCTCCTCAGCTTTACAGACAGCTCAAACAGGGCAAAGAGCTGCACTTGGCTGGGATTACATGAAGTTCAATCAAGGCACACCAGTTATAACAGCCTTGTGCAGCTTTGTGATTCGGGCTTCAAGTTTTCCAATAAATTACTCTTTCTACAGCCTTGATAGTCTGTGATTTCACCTCCCTTGCAGAGAACCCATTTTTCCCAAGTTTCAACATCTGCAGAGAAGCTTGAGTGGCTATAGGTAAGACAAGGAGGCAGAGTATGATCCCTCCAGCTAAGGCAGTGATACAGTTAAGGACACAGTAATCTTTCTCTCCTGGAAATGACAGAAAAGCTCCATAATGGAGCAGACATTCCCTGAGCTGCAGAGATGCCACATTAGTGCTAGACCCAGGTGTACAGTGGGAGCTAATTGAGGCAATGGAGCGGGACATCGGAGCGTCGCTGGAATCGCCAGCCTGGCACCCAGGGGGGACCCAGGTGTGTTTCAGGAACAAATTGGATCAGGGACCGAAGGCAAGATGAGGCTTTGACAGGGGAGGCAGCAGGCTGGGGAGGGAGGAAAGACTCCCCAGAAAGGAATAATTAAATCAAGGAGTTTGGTACAGCAAGGAGTGGGGGTAGTGCTGAAAATAAATGCCCAGTGCATGGCTCAGTGCAGGGCTTTGAGGGCACTCAGCAGGATTTGATGGAAACCCCTGATGATGTATAGGGAAGGATGTTCCTTGCCCAGGCTCCCTGATGCTCCTGCTGCTGCTGCTGCTGATGGTGGTGCTGCTTCAGCAGGTACTCAGCTGCAGCATTTGATTCCTTCCATGAGAGTCCAGCGTGCAGTCTGGGAGGGGAGGAACAGACTGGGGAGCTCCAGGGATGTCTGTGCTCCACAATCCCTGTTGTTGAGTCACTGAAGTTAGAAAAGACCTCTGAAATCACCAAGTCCAACCACTGACCCCACACTCTGCTGAAACCTTCCTTGACCACAAGGATATGGGTCCTGCCTTTTCAATAGAGGCAGCTGTCTAAAGCAATTTTTTCATGCCAATTTTGAGGCATTTTAACATTTATTTTAGAGGCAGTCTGAATCTGCTCTGAGCTGCTGCTGGAGAAAAGACCTGTCCTTCATCCAGGAGGACGTGGAGAGCTGGGCACAACAAGGGCTGGGCCCTTCCCACCTCGGATGCCAGCTTAAAATGAGCTACAACCCACCCAGGCGTAATAGCTCTTTCTAATCAAACACATTTAGCCACCCAAAAGCTTTGCTGGATCAGGCTCCTGTTGCTGTGGAATGTTGCAACATCTGCCTGGAGACTTTTTTTGGTCCAGGGAGTCACCAGCTATAATCTTTGAGCTGTTTTTAGACTGAGAAAATGCTTTGTGCATATTAAGCTGTTTTACTGCTTCTATTTTCTGATGTAACTTAACAATGATGCGACAACAGTGTCAGTTCTGAGTTTCCCATGGAACTTGGATTGTTTTGCCACCATCTGTCTACATTACTGACTTTCAAAACTGTAGGAGATAAAGACTGATAGTTTATCAAGCCACCTTTCTGATGTTCAGCTTTCTGGCAGACTGATGAAAACGTGTGTTGAATCCCAGTCTTGTCTTAGAAGCAGAGAGTCAGCTCTAAAGGAATGAAGCTGAGACAGGGAAGGTTTAAGTCGTACATTAGGGGAAAAAAATATCTCCAAAAAGGTGGTCAGGCACTGGAACAGGCTGCCCTGAGGCAGTGGCAGAATCGCTCTCCTGGGAAATGTTCAAAAATTGTTTAGATGTGGCACCTGGGGAGGTGTTTTCATGGTGAACCTGCCAGTGGTGGATTTGATAGTCTTAGAGGTCTTTCCAGCCTTAATGATTCTGTGTTTCTTAGTAATAACTATTCTGTAATGCCCTAGAAAAAGCTAATGAAGTGGTTTAGACCACAGTGCACTGGGTTTTGTATGGCTCTTTATGTTCTTTAAAGGAGAAAGTTCAAAATAAAATATACCCAACAGGCAGAGAAAGGAGGTTTTCAACAAACAGTGGTTTCTTGAAAAAAAAAAAAATGTTCTGTAGAGGATATAATCGCACTGTCTTGTTAAATTGGACCTTTTACATTATTTTTAACACCTAAATATCAAGAAATACTTTCAGCTTCTCATTCATCATAGGCACCTATGGTGCTGGCTTGATTGCAGACGTGAAGTGCTCTGGGCTCCATATTTTTAGTTTACAGAAGACCCTGTAAAGGTGAATTTTGGGCTGTTTTATACAGGAGTGGACTTCAGAGGGTAGGATTTCTAGCCTGCCTTTACTTTGTTGTTTGGGGAAGCACAAAAGTGTTTCCAGTAATAAACTGAGCATTTACTTAATTTACAGTAATTTTCATAGCACCTTATTTTGGGTCTTTAGGTGACTCTTCAGATTTCCACATCGCCTGTATAATTTCTTTTTATCTTCATTCAGATTCTGCAAAGTCAAAATTAGATTAGACACTCTAGTTTTAAAAGACCATTTATGTACATTAACTCAGGGAAATAAAACCCCACCACACAACACTTTGGCACTAAGCAAGGCCCTAACTGCCATGCAATCTCATTGAGCTGAATCTGTCCTAGAATTTGTTCTCCCCAGGCAGAATGGGCACAGCAAACCATTTGTCTGAATGGTTCCCCTGGGAGTAGTTATATCCTACATTTTTTTCTGCAGCACACAAAGTTCCCTGCCATCCCTTCAGCCCTGTTGATACAGCTGCAGTTTAAACCAGGTCTGTGAAATTATTTGGGTTAAAACAAACAGCAAAACCTTATTTACGGCATCATTTTTATGTTTTATGCCTTGTTCAACACCACTGTAGACTCTGTTGTGCTGGTACAGCAGATGGGAGGGAAGGTGAAGGGGAAGAGGGGAAAAGGAAGGGGAAAGGGAAGGGGAAGTTTTCCTTAAAGAAGGAAACTGAAGGAGTGTCTTTACCTCCATCCTTTTTTGCTGTGCTCTTTTCTTTCTTGATAGGCAAGGGTTTGAGCTTGGCACATCAGTAATAGCCAGTTCTCTTTCAAAGGGAAAAAAAGGTGGATGACTCCCAAGTTAGGAAGGAAGCAGAGGAATGCTGTGTAGTGCATGCATTTTCTTCGCACATACAATAAATTTCTTTTTAATACGCCCAGCATTTTGTAATTTGAACTGCTGCCTGCTATTTGTTTTACTTTAATCTGTGTCATTTCTCTGTGTTTATTATCTTCCTTCCCACTGTCCCTCAAGCTCTGCATTTCTATCCAGCTTCCTAAGATATTAGCAAGCCTTTTCATGAAGGGAGGACTGTGTTTGTGGAGAGAAAACTTCAATAAATTACCCATGCAATTTGTAACTGTCAGGGTACAAAATACAAAGTCCTTAAAAAAAATAAATAAAACAAATGTTTGCATTTACATTCCATACTGGGAACTTTTATTTTCTACTAAAACTAAACCCTTTATCTGAACTGTCAATGTTATAGATGGTGCCTTTATATATTTAAAGATTTGCATAGATTTTATCAAATTGATGCACTTAACTGATTTAACATTCCAGTTGCTTATTTAGAAAGAGGGAAAAGATAATATTTTAAAAGAATATGAAAAATGGATTGCCTTTATTCAGGTCAGTTCATTAATCTGTGTTGCATTTGTTCACTTCAGACACAGCAGCTCTTTTTGGTGTTTATTCAGGATATAGTGTCTGAGAGATGCATTCTGGGATTGATCATCCATCCTGGTTTTCAAACTCTATTTATAAATTGTCACTTCTCCCATGTTCTTTTGTTACCAGAAGTCCACACATGGTGCTGAATGTCCTGACAAACACTGCAGATTATTCAGGAATCACTAGTTGAAGCAAGGAGGTTTGGGTTGGGTTGGTTTAGTTTGATTTGCTTTTCTGGAAGCTGTATGTTAAAGTTCAGGATTGCACTTTCAGATCCTGAGATCAGATTTAACCTACTGGCTACTGTGTGTTTTGTGACCATTCTGCACAGATGGTGCATACCATGGTTTCCCAAAACTGCAAATTCTTCACAGCCTAACTCAGTCTGTCAGAGCTGCCTTTCCCTGTCCCAGAGCTGGGTAAGGCCCATGCCCTACGGAGTTCAGGCAGCAAGCCAACAAAATCCTGATCCATCACTTTTATAGTATTGGATTTCTTATGGCTGAACTCACTGAACTGATTTACTCAGCAAGCTCAGGAACACCAGGGGTGGTGCAAGAGGGACAGGGTATCTCTTTGTGGCAGTCCCAGTTCAATTTATCCTGCCATGGAGCAGAACCTTTGAACTTCCTCAGACTGTTCATACAGCAGATTGTTACACTCAAAGTACCCTCTTTGCTCCCTGGTGTCTGGTGTGCAATAGTTTGTTTAACAGTCTTAACCAGGAAAATTATATTAAGAAGTATTCAGTCCAATGCACTAAAGCATAATAAAACTGGATAGCAGGAAGGTTAGGTCAAATAAATTCAAATGGAAAAGAATGAATTCAGTCAAGGTGTTTAAGCACTTTGTAAGCTTGGCAAAGAAGGTGGTAAATTCACAATGGAACGTTTACACCAAGACTGGATGTCTTACTTAATGATAAGCTATAGTTCAGCCACCAGCAACTTATTGGGCTTGATAGTGTTCAGTTAGGGAGAAAGAAAGAATAATTCCCTCCGCCACAGTAGGTGAAATCCTATGGCCTGTGTTAAACAGAAGGTCATGCTTGCAGAGGGCTATGATCAATTCTCCTTCGAGATCTATGAATCTCTGCTGGTAGGTGTTTCAGGATTCCATTTGCTCTGTGTTTTACTGAATTCGTGAAAGAAACTCCCAGACCTCTGTATGTGAAATTGGTTGCAGCTGTATTAATCTCTCAAAAGCTCTCTGGCCTTTGAAAACATATATCTCAATACAAGCAGTGGCAGAGTACAGTGTCATCTAGGCACTCCCAGGTTGCTGAAGCCCTAGAATTTGTGTTACAGTATTAAAAGTTTAAATCTTGTTTTTTTAAGAAAGAAGTAGTGACTGGACACAGGCTTTTTCAAATTTCGTACCCCATTATCCAAATCAGTTTTGGGCTCTCAGTATTAGGCAGCCTGGATTCATATCTGGGAGAAACCAATGACTGAGGAAATGCAGCACAGAACCCACAGTAAGTAAGATGTGTCTAAAAGCAGGGGGCATGTATGTCCCTGGAAAGTCCAACTCTGGGACTAATTTCTTTTTTTTTTTTTTTTTT
>VZRH01000813.1:22766-35021 GCA_013397555.1 Urocynchramus pylzowi
CGGTCGTGCCCGCAGCCGCGGCGCCCCGACCCTGGGAACCTCCAGCTGCTCCAGGACTGCGCCCGTGGCCACGGCAGCCTGTTCCCCGCCGACGGAAGGGACACGCAGCCCGCTCCTGTTTGGAAATCGCTCAGCCCGCCACGGCAGCGACGCAGACGCAGCGTGGTTCGCAGCACACGCGCTCTGCCCGCTGAGCTGATGAAGAATCTTTTCCTCATACCAAACAAACCTCCCCTGACACAGTTTCAGGTCTATCCCTGGGTCCTGTCCCTGTCCCCCAGAGCAGAGATCAGAGCCTGCCCCTCCTCTTCCCTCACAGGAGCTGTGGCTGCGCTGGGGCCTCCCCTCAGTCTCCTCTGCTCCAGCTGAGCAGGCCCAGCGCCCTCAGCCCCTCCTCACACGGCTTCCCCTCATGGACCTTCACCACCCTCGTATCCCTCCTTTGGACTCTATAATAGCTTAATATCTTTCTCATATTGTAACACCCAAACCTGCCCCCAGCACTCGAGGTGACGCTGCCTCAGTGCAGAGCACAACGGAACATTCCCCTCCTTGCCTGGCTGGCAATGTTATACCCCCTCCCCAAAAAACACCCCAGATGAAAGAAAGCCAAGAAGTGCCACAACAATCTCCTGCCACAAATCTAACCAATCAACCAAACCAAAAAACACGTGCACAAAAAAAAACCCCATAAAGTCAACACACTCATGATCTCCATTTCAGAATTAGCATTTTCCCTATCTTCAGTTATCAGTGAAGTCTGTAATTTTCCTGAAGTTCATATGAAGTACAAGTTCAAAATGAAGTTGGTATCAGAGTTCAAATGTTCTTCTGTCTGCAAAGCTGGTCTTTTCCTGTTGCCCCAAGATTTCACTGGTCTATGAAAATAACAACCCAAGGAGTGTGTTCCCCTTTCTGACATCTTCCCATGAGTATTAAAATGTTTGGAGGATCCCCAGGAAGTGAGAGAAATGTTATGAGCTCCCATGCCTCCTTGTATATAAATCCTTGGCATGGGGATTTAGCTAAATCATGTAATGATATTTGGTTGTTGTTTTTTTAAATTAAAATTGCTCTCTCTCAAGTGCTAAAAATTCACAATTTCCACCTGAGAGGAAACTAGAGCCTCCAAATTGCAGCACATGGATTTTTTTTTTTAAATGTTGCAATTATTAAATTTGATCCCACCATTTTTGGAATGGGAAAGGGCATACCAGTACTGTTATCCAGCCTCCCTCAAATGCCTCTACCTCCTGCTATTAACTGCTGTTTCCAAGAAAAGCGAGTTTTATTACTCGTCAAGAGTACGTGGAGCTAATACAATGGCCATTACAATGTGTTATGACATCTCTGAGCACAAGGCTGTAGTTCTAATGTGGGAAAAAAACTGCGACTGCTTTCTCTGCCACAGGAGCAAGCATCTCATCCATTTTCTTTGTTTCCTCTCTTCAGTGTTCTAACTGAAATTAATCACTTGACAGCAGCAAAGGATTGCAGCTGGCCTGCTGTGACTTAGCTATCTATCACGGATTTCATTTAATATAATAGTACAAAACCTTCCTGCATTCAAATCTGATTTGATGTTTGTTTAGGAACTTCATGAGCTGTTATCTCCCTCATGTCACCTCATGACACCATACAGAGTTTAGGAACTGCTGGTTGAAATTGCCTGGTCGCAGCTGTGGTGGCCATCCAAAGTGCTTGTTACCTTTGGAATTAAATTAAGCTTGTCCTGCCCCTTTAGCCCAGTTTGCTGCCTTTTTATCTCCTGGTAGAGATAGAAAGGAATCCCTTTGACAGGTTTGCACAGAGACTGTGGGAGACACCAGGGCTGTAGCAATTCTGTCATGTGATGGATATTTGGGTCTGGGAATGGTTCTCTCCTCTGTGTGTTTGCTAGTCTGTGATTTTTCTTCCCTGGAAAAAAATTCCTTCAGAGTTTTCTGACCCAGAACAAGTCTGTAGTGTAACTGCCCATGAAAAGGCAGAGCTGGTTTTCAGTTAGGAAACCAGCTGTGTGCTACCTACCTTAAAAGGTAGAAATTCAGTCAAAGTTAGTCATTTAGTGGAGAAACAGGCATGTGGTCCTGAAACACATGCCAGACAGGAGCACAAGGAACCTGTTTGAGTGGCTTGGTCTAGATATTAGATAGGGCCCTGAGCAGCCTGGTCTACTGGAAGGTGTGCCTGCCCATAGCAGGGGGTAGAATGAGTTGGTCCAGGTTCATGGAGTGTGTCATTGAGACGGACACAACACAACACTCCAAGGTTCATGGGGCAACAGCAAACTTTATTGTTCACAACTCACATTTATATGGTTTTCAAACAGTATGCCCTTCATCCCAATTCGTTGCTAATGTCAGAGACGAGCACACAACAAGAACATGCCAAGTTCATCAGCAAGTGCTGAAGTTTTGTCCTGGTTTAGGGCAAATTTGTGAGAAAACCTCCAAAGAGGCCCCTCCAGAAAACAAACCCACACGGCCCCTCCTCTCAATCGGTTTGGAAAGGATTCCTCAGAGAGAAGTGGAAAGAACCTGTTTATTATCAGGCACAGCACTCCCCAGCACACAAAATGAACAAATACTGGATGACAAAACTCATTCGCTGCTCTGAAGAGATGACCTCTATCATGCTTAAATATTTTCTTCTTCCATTTTTTAACATCCTTCCTTGACACTCACTCCCATCGCTTTGGTCCGTCTGGTGTATCACAGATGAGAGTATCCATGGAAACAAGTATGTCATCCTCAAAGGGATGATTATACTGCTCCAGGATGCAGCTCATGGAGGCCACGAAGCAGGCATTACTGCACCACAGCCCCTCCTGCAGTGCCACATCACACTCCATGGCACAGAGCTGCTCCTGCTGCTGCCCACTCCCATTGCTGGCTGCCCCCCACTCTACACGCAAATAAGATTCTTTGTTCTGTGTGTGAATTTCATATAAAGATATAAACCAATGTTCAGTTGCTCAGACACATGCAAGTCTTCTGACTAAAAAAAAAAAAATCACTGCTGTGTTGTTTTGGTATTTTTGTATTCCTTTGACTTTGTCTATCATACTTAAATATTTTCTTCTTCCATTTTTTAACATCCTTCCTTGACACCCACTCCCATCGCTTTGGTCCATCTGGTGGGTATGCACAGAACTAGTACAAACACACAAGTACTTGTTTGTTGGTACAGAACCTAGGAGCATGGAGGTACCTGTTAGCAGCACACACCCGCACACTCCCACGGAGCTGTGCACACTCTGCTTGCACGGGCCAGCACCCGTGTGCCAGGGAGACACTCACTTATGTACAGTATCTACCAATGCACACGTGCTCACAAACACGAGACTTGCTCATATGTGGAACTTGTGTACATTAACACAAGTATATCAATCTCTGCACACTAATATGTGTAATGTCATCCACATACATATCTTACACAGGGCTGTGCTCACACTTGTAGAGCCTGTGGACACTTATAAACACAGGGCTGTACACAAACCTAGTCATACCTGACAGAGGGTAATTTAACACACATGTACATAGTAATGAACACAACACGTGTACACCTTGGTACACATGTACCCATAGATAAACACTGGTGCATAGATGTAAAGCACTCCTTAGAGCTTTTCTAGAAAGGAGTAGTAAGACATTTGTACTGCTTGTTACCACCTTGCCACTTCTAGGCAGTCTATTACACTCTGTACCTTTGGGGTGGGATACAAACTAGAACCAGCGAGAAAGGTACTGAAAAGAGAGAGAACAAGACATATCACTGGCTGTCACCTGTTTTCAGAGTGAGGAAAATGCTGAGGCACTTTACAGTAGATGAGACTGAAGGCTTTGAAATGAAGATGTGCTAAATTTTCAAATTCTCAGTATTCCCATGGCATACATTAATATGTCTCATCCTGTGCCTCTATTTTTTTAAGGCTAAGTATAGATTTGTTGTGTCTTTTCTGAAGAGGCTAATACAAAAACCAAACTCAAATCCCCTTCCGCCACCTGCTTAAATAAGAAGCTACCTTTCCTCTCTTGTTAAGCAAAATTCAAGAGAATTTCTGATATAATGAACCGCCTTTAGAAATACAATCCAAAAATTCTTAGTAAACAGTTTTCTGAATTGCCCAAATTATTCACATACCATCAGGCAGTATCAAACTTCCCACACAGAAAAAAACAGCTCAGCTCTTTCTGATATCCTTAAGATGTCATGGTGATAACAACATTTCTGTGTAAAGTTACAAGGTATTTGGAAACTGCCTTCTCTGGAAGGCTTTGTAAGTTTGTAAATGAAGTGATTTCAGATGCACTAGTGAAAGCAAAATGTTAGTACAGGTTTCCTAACTTACCTCATAACTTTAATTATAATTAGAACTGCATACAAAACTTATTAGTAATGTACAACTTCTAAATACGTGACTGTGAATAAGAAATCCTTATAACTGTACTGTTCAGAGAGTAAATAACTAGGTTATTGTGGGTGGCTCCCCTTCCCCGTTGAAGGGTGCTTCCCTGGGCAGGTGCTGTTGGGGTGTCCACAGCTCCCTCAGCCCACCAGTCACCCAAGCCCAGATGCTGTAATACTTGCTCCAGCAGTAAGTGAGAGAACTCTCCAGTTGGTAAATCCACAGGGATTTATTCTAGGGTAAGAGACATAGGGTAAGGACACATCCACAGGTGGAGGGGACCAAGGCTGGAGAGCAAGCACTGAGGGAGGGCCAGGGTATATAACCAGGGAGAGGTAGGAGGGTGCAATCAAACCAGTAGGGAGAGGATCCAGGGAGGAGCAGAAGTGGGGTGATTCAGGAGGAGCCAGTCAGGGAGAAGAGAGGGAGTGGTCCTTCAGTTCAAACCAGTGGGGAAACAGAGAATACAGAACTTTCCAGAAACGGGAAGTATACAACTGTTGAAGAACAGGAGTCCATTTGCATGAGGGTGAAGGGGATCCTGAGAGGTGGTTTAACTTTCTCACTGTATGTTAGACAATGCTATTCTCCCAAGGCAGCCCCATCCCACTTCCCTCAGGGTCATCTCCCACAAATTCCCATCAGCTGTTTTGGCTGAAATGCCAAATTACCAGCAGGTTGAGAGTTTTGAAGGATGAGGCCTTGCCTGAATCCTGAGAGAAAGGGTGAGCCACATAACCAGGTAGCTGCTCAGCCCTTTTCCTCCAAGTGATGTCACTGAGTGGCTGCTCCCTGCCTCCAGCTCCTGAGCTGGGGCCGAGGGCAGCAGTGCGGCCTCTGGCTTGGAACCTCTCCTTCTACTTGGCCTGGCCGAAGGTGGGCACCCAGAGAGATTCCTCATAGTAGCTGAGTGGTAGTAAGAGAGAGAGGGACTCTCTGGTGGCAAAATTCCGAGATGTTTATTCTTCCCCAAAAGGCAAAGTACCAAGATGTTACAATGAAATAAACTCGAAGGGAGCACACACAGAAGAGTGCCAGCTAAAGGGAGTACAGCAGCTTATAAAGGGGGGCAGCCTCCAGGGAGGAGACTGCCTACAAACCAACCATGGGCTAGCATGGAGGAGCATGGGGTGGGTTCACATTAACATAAAACCAACGGGGAAGAAGGAGGGAGGAGTGAATACATAATGTGCAAATGGGTGAAAGATAATAACATAACTGACATGGAACATTCTGGCTTAAAGGAGTGTAGCAAACAATAACTGACAAGTTTCAGGGACAGGGTTTAGAGGACTGACAGGAAAGAGTCTGGAAACATGGGAGGTGTAGAGGAGAATGACATGGAGATTGACATAAGGCAAGGCAGGAAAATATGGGGTAAACCACTTCTGGGAAGAACCATGAGGGAAACTGAACAGGGGTACATGGAACGAACCATTTCCAAACATAGGAAAATCTAAAGTATAATGAATTGAACAATTAAAGCTCAAGAGCAAACCGCAACAGAAGGAGCAGTTAAAGAAGTTCATAGTGAACAGTGCCTTCAAAAGCCTCATATGCAGGGATAACAACTTGTTGTCGGACCTTTGATGTTCAGGTGTCTGTTTCAGGCTCTGATGGGTGTATCCTATTATTGCCTGGCCAGCTGGGGAGTAAGGTATACCTGTCTGATGATCAACTCCCCAATCCTGCAGAAAATTGGTAACCGTCCTGGAAACATAAGGTGGTCTGTTATCTGTCTTGATTACCTTCGGGACCCCTATGTTGAGAAGGCCTGTAGCAGGTGTTTTTGTACATCCTTGGCCTTCTCCCCTGTGTGGGTCAAGGCATAAACTACACCAGAGAAAATGTCTACACTTACATGTACACGTTTCAGCCTACCAAACAATGGAATGTGGGCGACATCCATTTGCCATATCTCTCCACTGCGGAGTCCTCGGGGGTTCACACCTTCCCCTAGCAATGGCAACACACACCCCTGACAGTGTGGGCATGTGGCCACACTGGCCTTGGCCTGGTCACGCCTCATATGGAATTGGTGGACCAGACCTGGCATATTCTGGTGAAACTGCTGATAGCTTAATTTGGCCCGTTGGAAGGTGTTAAGTGGGCCATCCAGCTGTAGAGGCGCAGCCAAGGCATCAGCTCTGCAGTTGCCCTCTGCGATGAACCCTGGAAGGTTGGTGTGCGATCTCATGTGCATTACATAAAATGGTTGCTCCTGGTGGGAGACCAGCTGCACTAGTTTTGAGAACAACCTGAAAATCACCGGGTAAGAGACCTCTCGGAGCACACAGCGTGCTCTGCCCTGCACACCACCCCAGCAACATATGCCAAATCTGTGACAATGTTTATGGGTTCTGGGAACCTCTTGAAGACTCTAACGACAGCGTCCAACTCAGCAACTTGAGGGGAGCTCTCAACAATCTTAATATCAGTCTCCCACCACTGAGTCTGGGGGTACCTCCAAGTCACAACCGACTTATGGGAGCTCGTGGACCCATCTGTAAAAACTGCCAGAGTCTTCAATGGCCTACAGCTTTAAATATCTTTTTGAACAAGGTAGAACTCCAAATTAAATAATTTGTGTCCGGGATGGTGACAGACAACTTGCTTGAAAAATTGTCCAGGGCAAATTGAAGAATTTCATTCTCTCTATAGAGGCGTTCAAAGGTCTCTTAGGATAGCTTCCTGGTGAACAGCTGAATGGGAAGGTGAATGCATGCAAAATTGCAACCTGCAAGCAACCGCAGACGAGCCCTGGCCTTGCATATCAGCTGGGCCATCAGCTCTTGTGGCCTCATTATACTTTTGGACAGGTGATGGCCAAGGTACACCCACTCTATGGTTAAGAGGGGGCCCCTTTGACCTCTGTCCCATTGGAATATCATCCCGTACAAGTGAGGAAACTTCCCTAAAACAATTAAAATAAATGGGAGCTTGGATAGAACCAACCCTCTATCTGTTTTTGGACTTTCTCTAGTGCGGCCTGTGCCTCATGGATCAATTCCCTCAGGGCATCCATCTCCTCCCCCACTTTTAATAAATTGAAGAGAGGCAATAGATCCCCAGTGAAAGTCTGAACCAAGGTTTCATCCAGTTCAACGACCCAAACATTTGGTGGAGGTTCTTCAGAGCCTTAGGCTCATCTTTGATCACTAACCATTGAGGTGTTACAGTGTGGTTAGTGATCTCCAAGCCCAGGTATCTCCAGGGCAGCAAACTCTGCACTTTTTCATAATTTAACTCAAATTCAGCAGCGGTCAAGGCAGTAACAGTTTCATCAAGAGCCTGGGTAAGTACATTGTCATTGGGGGCGCGCACTAGTACATCATCCATGTAATGTAGAATGACAACTCCCTCACCTTGGCACACGCTGGGGACAAGACTCTGGCAATGTACCACTGGCATATGGTGGGTGAGTTCTTCATCCTCTGTGGAGGAATGTGGTGGTGCTGTGAGAAACAGGGCCAGGAGACCAGCTCCGCTGAAAAGGCCTTNGTTGCCCTCTGCGATGAACCCTGGAAGGTTGGTGTGCGATCTCATGTGCATTACATAAAATGGTTGCTCCTGGTGGGAGACCAGCTGCACTAGTTTTGAGAACAACCTGAAAATCACCGGGTAAGAGACCTCTCGGAGCACACAGCGTGCTCTGCCCTGCACACCACCCCAGCAACATATGCCAAATCTGTGACAATGTTTATGGGTTCTGGGAACCTCTTGAAGACTCTAACGACAGCGTCCAACTCAGCAACTTGAGGGGAGCTCTCAACAATCTTAATATCAGTCTCCCACCACTGAGTCTGGGGGTACCTCCAAGTCACAACCGACTTATGGGAGCTCGTGGACCCATCTGTAAAAACTGCCAGAGTCTTCAATGGCCTACAGCTTTAAATATCTTTTTGAACAAGGTAGAACTCCAAATTAAATAATTTGTGTCCGGGATGGTGACAGACAACTTGCTTGAAAAATTGTCCAGGGCAAATTGAAGAATTTCATTCTCTCTATAGAGGCGTTCAAAGGTCTCTTAGGATAGCTTCCTGGTGAACAGCTGAATGGGAAGGTGAATGCATGCAAAATTGCAACCTGCAAGCAACCGCAGACGAGCCCTGGCCTTGCATATCAGCTGGGCCATCAGCTCTTGTGGCCTCATTATACTTTTGGACAGGTGATGGCCAAGGTACACCCACTCTATGGTTAAGAGGGGGCCCCTTTGACCTCTGTCCCATTGGAATATCATCCCGTACAAGTGAGGAAACTTCCCTAAAACAATTAAAATAAATGGGAGCTTGGATAGAACCAACCCTCTATCTGTTTTTGGACTTTCTCTAGTGCGGCCTGTGCCTCATGGATCAATTCCCTCAGGGCATCCATCTCCTCCCCCACTTTTAATAAATTGAAGAGAGGCAATAGATCCCCAGTGAAAGTCTGAACCAAGGTTTCATCCAGTTCAACGACCCAAACATTTGGTGGAGGTTCTTCAGAGCCTTAGGCTCATCTTTGATCACTAACCATTGAGGTGTTACAGTGTGGTTAGTGATCTCCAAGCCCAGGTATCTCCAGGGCAGCAAACTCTGCACTTTTTCATAATTTAACTCAAATTCAGCAGCGGTCAAGGCAGTAACAGTTTCATCAAGAGCCTGGGTAAGTACATTGTCATTGGGGGCGCGCACCAGTACATCATCCATGTAATGTAGAATGACAACTCCCTCACCTTGGCACACGCTGGGGACAAGACTCTGGCAATGTACCACTGGCATATGGTGGGTGAGTTCTTCATCCTCTGTGGAGGAATGTGGTGGTGCTGTGAGAAACAGGGCCAGGAGACCAGCTCCGCTGAAAAGGCCTTTATTAAAGACAGCTCTGGGTGGGGAGCCCAAGGGGTCGTGCACACCACCACTGCTCCCACTGGACAACGCTGAGGAGGAGATGCGCAGCTTTGTCTCTTGGCAGAGCTGGGCTTCCGTCCTCGCAGATTCCCTAGGAAGACCCTTGTTGGCTCATGGTTTAGGGGTGTCATTTAGACTGAGTGCTGTTGAAGTTATGGTGACGGGACAGAACCCAGCTCTAGTTGATGGTATATGATTTTCTGCGGTTCTTCTGGGCTAGAGTTACAGTTTTTACTCGTTTGTTATATACCAGGTTTTTTTACTCTTTTGTTATATACTGGTTTGTTGTTTTGGGGGTCTGAATTGCACCAAAGGCCCCTCATATGCATATGGTTCATGCACAAGTTCTTCTGGGAGCAGCAGAAGTGGTCCCCGACAGAAAGGGCCATGGACACAGGGTAAGTGATAGGAAGGAATACAAATACAGGATCGGCAGAACATGTCTTACCTTATCAAGGGATTTTAACAGTTAACAATGACAACAAAAGATAAGTTTAGAATTTTAACATTTAACATTCAATAGCAAACTAACAGTTTAATTAAGAGCTAGAGTTTTTGGGGTTTATTCTTTACAATATCCCCCCTCTTTCCTTTTGATCAGGCTTGGGCCTGCATCAATTTGTAATTTCTGTTTCTTGGAAATAAAATGTTCTTAATTTCTGGTACTGGTCATAAACTCCTTTAGCTGTTTTGTGTTCTTCTTCTTGGCTTTCAACCATCATTATTTTGGTTTGTGTTTGAGTAGTTGTTTCTGAAATGTGTTTCAGAAACACATGAATTCTGAAATTCGGATCATGGATGATACAATTTTGACTAGACATGGGAATAGGCAAGGTAAGAACATCAAACTTGTTAATGCTGCTGCTGCCATGAAGGCTTCTTTCTTCGACCATTTCTCATTTAGAGACCAGAAATCATCCCACCAGTTGGTATCTATTAAGAGAGTCCACTCTTGGTTGCCTACATATGCTATTTTTCATATTTCTGTTGGGATATTTCTTATTACCTCGCCCTTACTGTCGATCTCCAGGCAACATTCTGATGAATTAAATTTTCCGCATACCCCTCTCTCATTGGCTAATAAATAATCTACTGCAAGTCAGATTTGGTAGATGACAGTTCTAGTTTGGGCTAATTGATAACTAATATGGTTGACGGCAAGTGCTGTTTTGTTGGAGACTATTTCTAGTACTGCCTGGAGTCGAATAATCCTGTTTAACATATAAATTGGGGTGCGATACTCCCAAGATCCATTTTGGGCCCAGATTGCTGGTCCATATATCTTGATTATTTCTTCTGGGGTCCAGATTTTTTCCTTCCATTTTTGGTTACCCCCCATGTCAATTGTACTTCTCTTTTTCCGGTTGGTCTTTCTTAAGTTGTCATACAATGGGACTCCTAAACCTGATCCTGATTCTTTTGGTAATAAGAAGAAGGCGGGTTTAATAACACCTATAGAACAGCTCCCTGTCCAGTCTCCTGGGAGGTTAGTATATGTTATGTTGCCACAAATCCAAAATAGATGATTAGGAGCCTCCCAAAATGTATCTCAGATTTCCCAGGGGTATTCCCAATATTTAGACATTTGTCGTATTCCCCAGAAGGGGTTTACTCCTTTTCCCGCACATTTATGTAATCTATTCCCTTCATGATAAATACACCCCCTTTCCTTCCTCCCAAGAAACCAGTACTGATTTGGTTTTTGGGGGATCCATTTAGTACTCAAATCTTTAATCACTAGATACCTTTTACATGCCATCTTTACCCCTGGGATGTTGTATCTTTTCCCTATCCTCATTATGCATTCTTCCCCGATTACTTTAAATTTCAAATCCCACTGTTTTTCCCTCCTTTGTCCAAAAATTTTATGTTTTTGTCCTGATTGTTCCCATCTTAGAATCTCTAATGGTCCCAAACTGATTCCCTCCCATGGCTAAACCTCTGTCATTTTAGTATTCCCACAGACCCAGCAACTGTTTAAATTCAGTTCCTTACTAATCCTTTCTACTAGGTCTGTGAATAAGTTTTTCCCTAAGGGTATTTCTAATTCATCCTTTTTGGTNGATGATTAGGAGCCTCCCAAAATGTATCTCAGATTTCCCAGGGGTATTCCCAATATTTAGACATTTGTCGTATTCCCCAGAAGGGGTTTACTCCTTTTCCCGCACATTTATGTAATCTATTCCCTTCATGATAAATACACCCCCTTTCCTTCCTCCCAAGAAACCAGTACTGATTTGGTTTTTGGGGGATCCATTTAGTACTCAAATCTTTAATCACTAGATACCTTTTACATGCCATCTTTACCCCTGGGATGTTGTATCTTTTCCCTATCCTCATTATGCATTCTTCCCCGATTACTTTAAATTTCAAATCCCACTGTTTTTCCCTCCTTTGTCCAAAAATTTTATGTTTTTGTCCTGATTGTTCCCATCTTAGAATCTCTAATGGTCCCAAACTGATTCCCTCCCATGGCTAAACCTCTGTCATTTTAGTATTCCCACAGACCCAGCAACTGTTTAAATTCAGTTCCTTACTAATCCTTTCTACTAGGTCTGTGAATAAGTTTTTCCCTAAGGGTATTTCTAATTCATCCTTTTTGGTGCTTACCATCAGTTGTTTTTCTTTTACTAGGTCTTTCAGTCTTTCCTGAATGCCTTCATGCTCAAAGCAAAACCAAGTCTCTCCTACAAGGCATTCTCCAAGCAAGCATTGCCTAAATGAGGCAGTGTTTCTGACAATCCAATAGACTATCCTGTTCTCTTCACAGGTGGATCACTGGGAGTAGTTAAAACAACTGGGGTTTATGTTGGTGTGGACCCTTATCAGTGACCCGAGGTTTTCCCCATCGTGTAGTGGGTGTTAGCACTTAGTGCACGCATCCTCCTTACCCTCTATACTTTTTACAAACAGGACTAACATTAGTCCTCCCAAGAGCCTGGTATGAACCATCACAGT
>VZRH01000815.1:13345-33057 GCA_013397555.1 Urocynchramus pylzowi
TCCAGGCCACGCCCCCCGGCCACGCCCAGCCTCTCAACCCCTCCCCTCATTCATTGGCCGCACCCCAGCCCCGTCCGTCATTCACTGGCCACGCCCCTAACCACACCCCAATGATTGGCCACACCCCCACAACGTCCATCATTCGTTGGCCACGCCCATGACCTGTCAATCATTCCTTGGGCCCGCCCCTCCCGCGCGGTGGTGGCGCCCCCCCGCGGCCAGTTCAGGCGTTTTTCCCTTTTTCCACACCTTTTATTTCCCCCTCCCTTTTCCCATAAAAATTTATAATAAAAGCCTTCCTCTCGCGCTGTATACAAAATATTCACTCTACCGAATAAATAAACCACGAGCAACTCGCGGGCAGGATGTGACCTCAAAAAGGAAAACCAGCATCCATCCATCCATCAATCCATCCATCCATCCATCCTTCCACCCCCCCAGGTCCTTCCCCACCCTAGGGAATTTTCACAACAGCTCTCCCTCCTCCACGTTCCAAACTCGACAAAGGAAAGGTGAGGCAGGATTCACCTGTGAGGAAAGATTCACCTGTGAGGAAGAGATTCACCTCACACCTGGAAGAGATTCACCTGTGAGGAAGAGATTCACCTGTGAGGAAGAGATTCACCTCACACCTGGAAGAGAAAAGCTCCTGCTCACCAGCCCTGAGGAGCTCGTGCCCAAACCTGTAGCCAGACAGGACCAAATCCCAGAGAAATTCTGTGGTCACACAGGGAATATCAGTAACAGCAGGCAAGGGATGCTCTTACCCGGACTAGAACATCCATTGCTGGTCTTACACATGATCCTGACACAGAAATTTGCTTAGAAGAAGCCAAAAAAGCCAATTTTGTAAAGATTTCCCCGTCCTCCTGCTCCCTCGCCCTGATCTCCTGTTACAAGCCCCTGCTCTGCCCCTCTCTGACTCTCTGCTTTATCACCTGGGGCTTTGAAAGGAAGAATTTGAGGCCTTTCCCACCAAACCCCTTCACCTGAAGCTCAGTGTGGAAGCACTTTAGGCACTTAAATTATCAAAAGCATTTGAGCATCAGAGCAGCCTCTGTGCAGGGAAAGTTCCTCACATTTACATAAGAAATATTCAAAATAAAGGGGTTTTCAGTCTTGGGTCAGGGGAGAATTTATTCAAGGCCACCCCAGCTCTGGCAATAGGATTTTGTCTCAAATCCTCCCTGCTGCAGCCTGCAGTGGGCAGAGCTCGGGGTGGGAAGCCCAGACCCCAGAACTGTTTCTGGAAGTGGTTAAGGCACTGCCAAATCTGTCCCCAAAGCAGCTGGGAGTCAGCACGCAGCCCTTGCTGTGGGAAAGGGAGGCTGCCAGCCTTTAATTTGAGAAGAACTAAAACAAAACCAGTGACCCCTGACGGGAAAGGGACGGTCCCAAACCTTTGAGGGCCCGGCTCAGACAGCAGGGGAGTGGCCCCGCCAAGGAACAGGCTGACAAAACTCTGCCAAAATAGCAACATTTCACCCTCCAGCCCAACCTCACAAGTGCCTCTGGCTGCCCACACACCTCCACAAAAAAAGAAAAAAGAAAAGAGTCCCAAACAGCTCGTTCAGGCCAGGCAGAGCTGGGCACTGCTGAGTTCGTGTGCTCACAGCACCCATCCAGCCTTTCCTCCTGACCTGGGATCATTCCTGATGTGGGCCAGCTCCTCTTGGAGGGGCAGGAATCTGCCAGCAGCAGATTTGTCCCAGCTGGGCCACTGGGGACAGGGAATGGCCCTGGCCAGGGGTACTCGGGCTCTGCTGCCAGCGGGAAGTGACTCCAAACTGGGAGCCAGAACAGCCTGGACTGGAGGGATGGGACAGGAAATCAACCTGGGCATCCCTGGAGGGAGGGATGGGACAGGAGAACCACCTGGACAGCCCTAGAGGGATGAAAGGGTCAGGAACACAGCCTGGGCATCCCTGGAGGGAGGGATGGGACAGGAGAACCACCTGGACAGCCCTAGAGGGATGAAAGGGTCAGGAACACAGCCTGGGCATCCCTGGAGGGATGGGTCAGGAGAACAACCTGGACAGCCCTGGAGGGATGAGAGCCAGAACAACCTGGGCATCCCTGGAGGGATGGGTCAGGAGAACAACCTGGACAGCCCTGGAGGGATGGATGGGTCAGGAACACAACCTGGACAGCCCTGGAGGGATGGATGGGTCAGGAAAACAGCCTGGACAGCCCTGGAGGGTTTTGCCCCGGGTAAGGGCAGCAAGAGGTGCTTTGCCTCCCTCTGACAGAGCTTTGCTCTGCCTCTGTGAGAATATGGACTCCTGACTGGAAATAAAATACATTTTAAGAAAGCCACGGGCAGTGAGCAGCTCCAGGTCTGAGTTTAACTCACAGCAGCTCCCCCAGAGCTCCTCCTGCTCTGCTTCCCTGCCACAGGCTGAGAACCCCTCTGGGGACTGATTTCCTTTGTGAAAATCAGCACCTTTTAGGGGCCACGTGTGGATCCATGAGGGGAGAGGGCAAAAACAGGCACTGAGGTGAGGAGAGGCTGTGTGAAGAAAGGTAAAAACAATCATTAAAAAAAAAAAAAATAAAAGAAGTTCTCTCTGTCTGATGCAAGCCGGTACATTGGTAAAGGTTAAGTCACCTTTTGGAACTGGTCCTAATGGGATGTTCCTTGTTTTTCCCAAAACAAGGCACAGTAACTTTTCTCCTGGATGGTTTTGGATGGGGGTGGGGAAGGCCAGGAGGGCAGAAACGTGGGGGCACACCTGGGCACCCCCCAGCCCCACCTCGGCCCCCAGGAAATCTCCTCCCAGTGTCCCATTTGCTGAAGTATTGCTCAAGAAATGGGAGGAGAGGAGAGGAGAGGAGAGGAGAGGAGAGGAGAGATCACATACCAAGATAAATAACTTCCATCAGGTGCAGGAGAGGAAAGGGTTAATCATCTGCCCTGATGTAAGGAGTTATAGGGAAGGCTAAANGTGGCTGATCCCCTGCCTGTGCTGCTCCTGCTCAGGAACACGACCCGTTACCAGAGGGAAGCCCCAATTCCCTTTCCCCCTGCAGACCCCCTTTGGTGCTGCTGTGCCGTGCTTCCCTCTGCTGAAGGCACCTTTGGGAAGCACTCCAGGCCCTGAGGAACACACCCCAAAGCCTCTTATTTACACCTGAGATTAACCCAGAGCCACCCCCGGGGTGCCAGCACCAGCCTGGGGACGGCCGGTGCCACGCGGGGCGCCCTACGAGCGGCCCTGCGGGCACAGACACAGCCGGCTCTGCCACCTGCTGCCACCCACGCTGTCACACGGAGCACTTGGCCATGTCACCCTTGTCAAAGACAACTTTGGTTGCAAAGTAGATGGCGACCAGGCCGAGCCCGGCGGCCGACACCATGTAGGCGGTGACGGACTGGGTGAACTGCACGATGGCGCCCATGAAGAGCGAGGGCACCACCTGAGAGAGGAGGAAGGCGCTGTCCAGGATGGCCAGGTCCAGGCAGATCCCCCGGCCAGGAGCCCCCGGCTCCGCCTCCCCCACCATGATCCGCAGGGAGACGTCGCAGGAGGAGCTGACGCACAGAGCAGAGCTGGACACGGCCCCAGGGGAGGATGGGGAGGAGGAGGAGGAGGATGAAGAGGAGGAGGAGGAGAAGAGGCTCCCAGCGTGGCCATTCTGGTAAGACAGCTTCTGGCTGGAGAGCAGCCCCTTGGAGAAGGCTGATTTCTTGTCCAGCAGAGCCGCGTCTTCCTCCTCTTTCCTCTTGTATTTATGCAGAAATACCTGTGGGAAGCAGGGAGGGGAGTGAGGAAGGAGATGGGAGTCAGGGAGGGGAGTGAGGAAGGAGAGGGGAGTCTGGGAGGGGAGTGAGGAAGGAGCTGGGGCTGTGGAAGGTAAGGAAGGAGATGGGGCTGTGGAAGGTAAGGAAGGAGCTGGGGCTCTGGGAGGTGAGTGAGGAAGGAGCTGGGACTGTGGAAGGGGAGTGAGGAAGGAGCTGGGGCTGTGGAAGGTGAGTGAGGAAGGAGCTGGGGCTGTGGTAGGGGAATGAGGAAGGAGCTGGGGCTCTGGGAGGGGAGTGAGGAAGGAGCTGGGGCTCTGAGGGTGCCTTGTTTTTGTGCAGGAGAGCAAAACCAGAGCTTTGTGTGTGTTCAGGGGAGTGCCAGCCTGAGCCTGGCCCACGTGAGATGGGCTCTGGGAGCCAGGCTGGCTCTTCCCCACTGGCACAGGATGCAAAGCAGCCTTGACTCATGGGGGAACTCAGCCAAGCCAGGCCTGGGCTGGGCTCAGGCTCGGGGCTCAACAGCCCAAAGGCAGCCTGGGGACATTTCGTGCTTTTGTCACCTCCTCACTGGGTGCCAAAGGAACCTGAGCTGAGCCCACCCTGAAATCACCTGAGGCAGGGCAGGAGTGAAGGGCCAGGCTCTGCTGGGGGAGATCAGACACCCAGGGCAGTGTAAGCAGCAAAGTCTGGGGTCTGTGGGGTGGCTGATTGGGAACCCGAACCCAGAGCCCAGCATGAGCAGCCACCTCTCATCTGGGATGCTTCAAAGTGCCACCAGCTGGGACACAGCAGTCCTGGGAACTCAGGGAAGGGCTCTTTTCTCAGCCCTGCACCAGACCTCAACCAAGCTGCTTCATCTGCCTGCCCAGATCCTCCTCACTCCAGCCAGGAAAAGGGGACAGAGGGAACCAAATTTTTTTCCTTCTCACCCTTTTTTTGCCTCTCTCTGCTCAAGCTGTGAGGTCTCTGGAGTGTTCCCACAGAGCATCTGTTCACACCAACAGACCACGGGCAGGAGAGACCAGAGCCAGCTGTGCCCTCCCTGCCTTTCCCTGCCAAGCCTTTGGCAAAGCCTTGGGAATGTGGCCTTCCCCTTCCCAGCCTGTGGAGTCTGGGTTTCATTCCATTGATAAAACATCCACGGGAGATCCCAGCCAAGCTGCAGCTCCTGCCAAGCTGAACGTTCCCTCACCCCCCATCCTGACAGGACTCCTGGTGCCAATTGGGATGGGCTGTTCCAGAGGGTTTGTTCAATGGCAACATCTGGATGCCTGTGGTAACAACTCCTACTTATTCCACGGCACAGCCAACCACTGCCCTTGGGATGAAAGAGCTGCTCTCAAACCACAAATTAATTCTGCATTTGCAGCACAAGAGGAACTCCCATTAATCCAGCGTGCGACTCAGGAGCCTCCTAGGACTTCTCCACAAGGATAACATCTGTGGGACAGGGTTACGAGCTTTTGTGCTGGTGTCACAAGTTTCACAAGGTTTCTTTTTCTTGGAGCTAAGGGAATAGGAAGAGCTTGGGTTTTCATTTTACTGATCGTGGTGCTGTGGATGAAAACTGGAAAGCAGGACCTGCGAGGGCTGAAAATCCTCGGGTTTTGTAGCCCCTCAGGCTGGCAGAATTCACACGGGGATAACTAAACCAGACCAGTTTCCCTAAAACACAGGAAAAATAGAAAAATCCACAGGGCCAGGCTGCCCTGGAGCAGATCCCCACCTGTTTGTCGTGGTGGTAGAGGGATGCCAGCGTGTAGGGCAGGATCTGGAGGGCAGAGAAGGTGAATCCAGTCAGGGCAGCGGAGATGGTGACCACGGTGACACTGTGGGACAGGCACATGACGAAGGCCGCCCCGGGGAAGAACACCACGCTGGCCAGGTACACTGCCCGTGTCCCAAAGTGCTTCACCAGGCGGTCCATGATTGTCGAGAAGAAGATGGAGGTGATGCACTGCAGGAAGAGGCCCAGGCTGCCCATCCGGACACCTGCGGGTGGAGAGGGGTGATGGGCACTGCCCTGGCTGCCCCTGCAGTCACACAGCCAGACATCCTTCTCTTGGTCCCAAAAACATCCTTCTCTTGGTCCCAAACCCCAAATACATCCTTCTCTTGGTCCCAAACCCCAAATACATCCTTCTCTTGGTCCCAAACCCCAAATACATCCTTCTCTTGGTCCCAAACCCCAAATACATCCTTCTCTTGGTCCCAAACCCCAAATACATCCTTCTCTTGGTCCCAAACCCCAAATACATCCTTCTCTTGGTCCCAAACCCCAAATACATCCTTCTCTTGGTCCCAAACCCCAAATACATCCTTCTCTTGGTCCCAAACCCCAAATACATCCTTCTCTTGGTCCCAAACCCCAAATACATCCTTCTCTTGGTCCCAAACCCCAAATACATCCTTCTCTTGGTCCCAAACCCCAAATACATCCTTCTCTTGGTCCCAAACCCCAAATACATCCTTCTCTTGGTCCCAAACCCCAAATACATCCTTCTCTTGGTCCCAAACCCCAAAAACATCCTTCCCTGTCAGTCCCAAACTCCAAAAACATCCTTCCCTCAGTCCCAAACCTCAAAACACCCTTCCCTCTCTATCAGTCCCAAACTCCAGAAACATCCTTCCCTCGGTCCCAAACCTCGAGACATCCTTTCCTCTCCATCAATCCCAAACCCCAAAAACATGCCTCCCTCTCTGTCAGTCCCAAACCNGTGGTCCCAAATCCCAAAATATTGTTCCTTCTCTGTCAGGCCTTAACCCCAAAAACATCCTTCCCTGTCAGCCCCAAACTCCAGAAACATCCTTCCCTGTCAGTCCCAAACCCCAAACACATCCTTCCCTGTCAGTCCAAAACTCCAGAAACATCCTTCCCTCGGTCCCAAACCTCGAGACATCCTTTCCTCTCCATCAATCCCAAACCCCAAAAACACCCTTCCCTCTCTGTCAGTCCCAAACCCCAAACAGAGAGCGAGGCCCAGAGAGCCCAGCCAGCCCGGGCTGGCTCAGGGAGCAGAGCAGCATCACCCCACAAATGCCAGGATTGCAGCAGCCACCCCCAGAGCTCCCTCCCTCCACCGTGGGCACCCCACAAGGGGCCGTGGGAGACGGGAGCCCAAATGCCATCCCTGCCCTGGCAGCCACTGTCTGCCCCTTCCTCCTGCCCTTGCCCCAGGAGCTGTCACCTGCTGCTGAACCAGGATCCATCGTTATCTGATGCCAAAGGCAGCAGCAGAACAAAGGCAAGGAGGAATTGTGCTGGAGCCAAGGTAAAGTACAGAACATGCTCCAAACTGCGGTATCCGGTAGCAATCCGGACCTTACCCTTTCACAAAGATCTCTCAGATTTCAGGGAATTAAAACCATTAACTCTTTGGAGCAGGGATCATTACTCAACACATGTTTCTATGACAGCCAGCACAATGGAGGGCTGACCTGCTGGGAGCTAAACAGTGCAAGTGTTAAATAATAATTAAGCTGCCTCTAAGTTAAACAGACACCCAGCACAAAGGGGCAGTGTGCTACAGGGCCCTCCGAGTGGAAAACTGCAGGAGGAGGGCCAGGAAGGTGCCTCCAGAATAAAAGATTTGGATTAGGGAGACCAAAGGAGTGGTTAGGAAGGGAGTCAAGGCTCTGGCACGACGCAGCAGCCAAAATGGGACAGCAGGTAACACCTGTGGGCAGGTGAAGGGCTGCTGGAGCGGTGTCCTGCCCTGGGGACGTGGCAGCCACAGGCTTGTGAGCAGCTCTAAGGCACTGGAGAGGGGGCTGAGAGCTGGGAAAGCTGCTGGAGGGCTCCCAGAAGCAGCTGGGAGGTGGGAATCTCCCAGAAGCAGCTGGCAGGTGGGAATCTCCCAGAAGCAGCTGGCAGGTGGGAATCTCCCAGCAGCACGGAGGGGAGAAGCAGCAAATCCCACCTCACTGCTACGGAGCACAACACCCTGCTCTCCAAGCATGAGGAGCACCCTCAGCCCTCACTGGGAAAGGAGGGCAGAGCAGTGCCAGGAGCTCTCCAGCAGGGCCTGCAGACAGAGCCAGCTCCATCCTGCTCCCTGTGCAACCTGCCAGAGCGTTCTGCCACTCAACAACCCAGCCCCAGGCCAGGGCTGCCCTGCCAGATCCATGCTGGGAAGAACCAGGAGGTGTTTCCCAACCTGGTCCCCTGTGCCACGCTCTGGGAGCCATGGGAAAATGTTCTTTCCTGGCCTATCCACAGAAAGCCAAGTTTGCTGTAGCTTTTTTTTTGCATTACACACAGAGCTGAGCCCATCCCGAGCTCCCAGTAAACGTTTCTACCCTGGGGAATGTGGCAGCAGCTCTCTGGCCACAGAGAGAGGCACAACTTTCCCAAGCATTGTCCTGGGGAAGGCTGAGAGAAAATCAGAGAAAAGAATGAGAAACAATTCTTATCTTCACTTGCTGCACCTGTTATTGTGAACATGTTAAATGTGTTATGGAAATTTGTTTACCAAAGGGTGGTTTCTTAATTAGCCAATGGGGATGGTGTTTAGATTGGAGGACCAATTAGGTCCAGCTGTATTGTAACTGTCTATAAAAGCTATGGGTTTCTTAATAAGAATAGAATAAAATAGTAAGAATAATAAAGTAATTGATCAGCTTTCTGTGAATTATAGAGTCAATGCTAATTATTACCCGGCTGGGGGCCTGTGGTAATCACATATCCTCTGAACAGAGAGAGACATAGTTCTCCCAGGAAAATCCTGGGAAACTGTGAGAAGCTGTGGGAAACTTCGAGGAAAGAATTAAAACAATTATTATCTCTCTTTCTGTAACAGGTGTTTATAGATACGGCTCTCCAGAGTGTGCTATTCATAGCTCACCAACGGTGTGAGAGGTTTTCACTTTGAGACCAATCAGGTCTCAGCTCAGCAATTCGGACTATAAAAATCGCACCTTTTCCTAATAAACTGTTCTATTTCACCTTGTGATTCACCACTCTGAAGAGTGGAGTCTTTCACCCCCTCCCTGACTCAGCAGGGCTCCTCACCTTCATCGTAGTGCCGCCGGGCCTCCGTGCCCGGCTTGGCCCTGGGCACGCCGTGGTACAGCCCTTCCCCAACAAAATCCGTGTAGAACAGCATGAAAGTCATGAGAGCCATCCAGCTGCAGAGCTCGGCCACGAAGAGGCGGCGGATGACCCTGGGGATGCGGCAGTAGAGGCCGTGCAGCCGCGGCAGCAGCACGCACAGCTTCCTGCCCGCCTGCAGCACCCGCCTGCCCTGCAGCAGGCACGGCCCCCGCGCCAGCTGCCAGCAGCAGCAGGACGGCGACGCCCTCGGGGACGCGTCCTTGAGGGCTGGCCCATCCAGGGGATCCCCCTGCGCGGCCTCCTCTGTCACAAACAGCGTGGCCAGCACACAGCCGAGGAAGATGAGGGCCAGCAGGCTGAAGAGGCAGCTCTCCTGGCCTCCCAGGTAGGGCGCCAGGAAGGCCCAGTCGATGGCTGGCAGCAGGTAGCCGATGCAGCCCCCCAGGCTGATCATGAAGGCGTACATGGAGAAGGCCTGGCGGCAGTTGTCCGGCTCCTGGAAGAGGTCGGAGAGCAGGGCCTCCAGCGGGGTGAAGCACACCTGGCCGCAGAAATCCAGCAGCCCGATGCCCACGATGAGGAAGGCGATCTCCAGGGGCCGGGGGTTGAGGGCGCACAGGCTGGCCAGGCTGCTGGCGTGGGGGATGACAAAAAGGCTGAGCAGCACCCCCAGGCACAGCACCCAGATGAAAGGCCTCCTGCGGCCGTAGCTGCTGTGCCAGTGGTCGCTGGCCGAGCCGATCAGAGGCACAAAAAGCAGCCCGAGGACGGGGCCTATCCCTGGGAAAGAGACAGGAGGAGTTACAGGGACA
This sequence comes from Urocynchramus pylzowi, assembly GCA_013397555.1. Lineage (NCBI taxonomy): Eukaryota > Metazoa > Chordata > Aves > Passeriformes > Fringillidae > Urocynchramus > Urocynchramus pylzowi. The sequence continues at coordinate 22,953 of VZRH01000815.1, forward strand.
CCGCAGCTCTGGGTGCACTCCAAAAAGGGATGTTTCGTGAATTTGGGAGGTTTCTGTGGGTCACAGCCCCTGCAGGGATAACTCTCCCTGCCCTCACTCACCCCCACCCTCCAGCCTGCAAAGTTTAAAGAAAAAAAACAACACCTCAGAGAGGTGACAAAAGCTGCCTACCCAAAACCATGGTCATGAACTTCTCCTCCACGCCCACCTCCAGCAGCAGCGGCGGCACGTAGGTGATGCCGGCGGCCAGGCACACCTCCAGCCCGAAGGTCAGCGAGTTGACCAGCAGCAGCTGGGTCTGGCGGCTCTGGAAGGACATGCTGTCCCCAGCCCCGACCCCTCAGTGGCACAGGGCTGTGTCCTGCCAGCTGCAGAGCACCCAGGGATGGCCCCCGGGCAAGGATTGGAGCCTCCCGTCCCGGGCTGCTGGGGAGACGCTGCTTCCCATTTTATCAACGGTGAAGGAGCCGTCTTTTCCTCTTCCTCTTCTTGTGAGACGTGGGGTCCAGGCAGGGATCCCACTGCAGGCTTCCCCTCCTGCTCACAGGCTGTGGTCTGTGGGGAGAGAGCGTTAAACACAGCGGGGTAAAACCAGGGGCCACAGGGATGTGGCACTGCTGAAAGGGACAGTCCCCGTCCCAGCAGGCTGGGGAGGGGTTGGGAGAGGGGCAGGTGGAAGGATGAAAGCTCCATCCCTGACAGGTTTGTCTCCAAGGGTTTGTGACAGGTGAGACAGGGTTTGGGAAAACCCAATCCTGCCCTGGAGGATTGACAACCTCTCTGTCCTGCCTGGCCACCTCTTGCAGAGACACAAAGGATTTGGGGTCTCCCCTCACAGGGAAATCACTCAACCTAACCCTAACCCTAACCAGGGGAGTGCCTGCAGCCACAGGGTCATCCCCAAATCCTACCACAGCCCTGCCTGGTGACCAGGACCCCCCCGTGCTGCTCTCAGGCTCCAGGGGAGGCCATTTCACCCAAATCCCACCACAGCCCTGCCTGGTGACCAGGACCGCCCCCCCTCGCCCTCCTCNTGAAAGGGACAGTCCCCGTCCCAGCAGGCTGGGGAGGGGTTGGGAGAGGGGCAGGTGGAAGGATGAAAGCTCCATCCCTGACAGGTTTGTCTCCAAGGGTTTGTGACAGGTGAGACAGGGTTTGGGAAAACCCAATCCTGCCCTGGAGGATTGACAACCTCTCTGTCCTGCCTGGCCACCTCTTGCAGAGACACAAAGGATTTGGGGTCTCCCCTCACAGGGAAATCACTCAACCTAACCCTAACCCTAACCAGGGGAGTGCCTGCAGCCACAGGGTCATCCCCAAATCCTACCACAGCCCTGCCTGGTGACCAGGACCCCCCCGTGCTGCTCTCAGGCTCCAGGGGAAGCCATTTCACCCAAATCCCACCACAGCCCTGCCTGGTGACCAGGACCCCTCTGTGCTGCTCTCAGGCTCCAGGGGAGGCCATTTCACCCAAATCCCACCACAGCCCTGCCTGGTGACCAGGATCCCCCCGTGCTGCCCTCAGGCTCCAGGGGAAGCCATTTCACCCAAATCCCACCTCCAGCCCCCGGGATGGGGCACAGAGAACAGTCGGTGCCTCCCGTGCAGTTTCACAAACAAACCTGACCCACTTTAGCCTCATCTAACAGCGAATGGCAATTACCTTACTCATTAGACTGAGTCATTTATTTGCCCTGTAACTGCTCCCTTCTCTCCTGCTTCTCCGGAGGGGAGAGGCCACGGGATGGGGACAGGGGCTGAGCAGCCAGGGCAGGAGGGAGCAGATGCCTCTCAGTCCCAAATGACAGAAACCCTCCAAGCTCCCCAGCACCTAGACCAGCAAAAGTTGCTACAAACACCTCGGGGAGGTGGCCAGGTGAGATCAGAGCTCCCTGAGCCCTCCCTGAGCCCTCCCTGCCCTCCATCACCACACAGGTGTGTGCAGGCAGGTACGGACGGGAGAGTTTTGTCACTTTTCTCTCTCTCCCCGTGTCACCATCAGCTGATAACCCACGAGGGGGTGGTGGGGGAGGCTGGCGGGGTGGGGATGAGGCTCAGCCATCACTCCATCACTTTCTCCCTGCGGAAAAGTGCCACTCCTGAGCTCAGGAGCTGCCAGGCCGCCAGTGCCACTCAATAAATACCGATTATTCCCCTTTGGGGACCGTTCACCCGCCCTCAACTGCCGCAGAAGATCCCTCCTTTCAACAACCGCCAGCATTTAAACGCCTCGCCCAAGGTCAGATAGCAAACAGAGGGGGAACGGTTTTGCTTTAATCCCCAGAGGCGGCTTCAAAGGAAGCCTGGGCCGGGCTGAGCATCCTTCGGTTGGAGGAAGCGCCGGGGGCAGCGCCCACCTTGCTCAGATGTGGGTTCCACACAGGATGTGTCAGCCCGGCTCGTGGGGGGGGTGCCCAGCTGGATCCCAGCCCCGGGAGGAGGAATTTCAGCTCCAGCGGCTCCCAGAGGCACAAATCAATCGAGACACTCAGACCTCAGAGGGGGATGTAATGTCCACTGCCTGCTGTGCTCCGGGGTCTGGAGAGCTCAGAGAGAGAGAGGGAGTTATCCCAGAAGAAACCCCAAACATCAAGTGAAAGATGCCTCACACAGATTAAAAGTTTCTTCCCTTTTACTGCTGTGACAGAGCTCTGGGGAGGATCCCAGATCCCTGGGCAGCTGGGATCTGTCCACCTGCCTGAGAATTCCAGTTTGGAGCAGAGCTGGATTTCTCATCTGCAGGTAGGAACAGACCTCTCCTCCCCCTCCACACCCTTCGAGGGCTTCAATGAGAAAATAAATCCCTGAAGCAATAATCATGAACAGCCAGAGATGAGAAGTCTCAACTGCAACAAAGCTGTAGATAAAATTGCAGCAGATGATGAACTTTCCTGTTTGAGCTGAACTTCATCCCAATACCCATTAATTACTCTTTTCATTTTTTCCACAGAACAGAGACAGGGAAATGTGCTGGGTAGGGAAATCCCCTGAACTGCTGATTTGTGAGGACAGGGGCTGGAAAAGGGAGATTTGGGAGGCTCAGGGAGCCAGGACTCACCTGCAGGTGCTCCCTGCAGCCCAGCCCGGGCACACGGCGCTCAGCAGAAGCTGCTGCAGTGTTTGCAGGGCAGCAGAGGTGGAACCCAGCACAGGTTTGGTTTCAGGGCCCTCCCTTTCTGCTGATAACAGCAGCGTTATTGTCACCGTGCCACTCCTGTGCCCGGGCCCCTCGCTGAGGCTGAGCAAACACTGCTGGCACCCCCTCACAGGATGCTGCCCTGAGGAAACCCCAGCTCTGGGCTCACACCTGAATTCTGCCAAAAAAAAAAAAGCACCACCCTTGATAGTCACATTTATCACCCTCCTTTGCTGATCTGCTGGTGCTCCAGCAGAGATTTTGGATGAGGGATTGGGTTTAGGACATATTTTGTTTTTAAAGGCAACAAGTTGTCCCTGCAGCTTTGCAGGTGACAGGCTGGCCCTGAGTGACAGCCCCAGCAGCAGCAAGACCAAAACCCTTTCCTCAAACCCCTAATCCAACCTTTCCCAGGGGGATTTATCCCCTGGACTGTGCAGCTCTGGAGTGGAAGGAGTCAGGAAAATCCATCCCCAGCTGGGAGATCCTGGTGGAACAGCAGCATTACACTCACCCAGGGGAGCTGGCAGCACCCTGCCCACCCCAGAGGGATTTTGGAGACCTTTCCCAGCCCTATGGGGACAGCTGGTGGCACTGGCACTTCTCACCCTCCAGCCTCAGTTTCCCCGAATTCCCACAACAGGAGCAGGGTTTGTCCTTTCCTCCTCAAGGAGCACCTTGACAAGGCCACCAGCAGTCCCCAAAAAAGGACATTTTGAGGTTTCCTGCACTCAGGAGCAGAAGGGAGCCACATGTGGGGCTGTCCCACAGCTGCTCCCGGAGCTGGCGTGCCATGGGACATCAGCTGCTGCTCTTTTCCCTCCCCAGGGAGAGCCAAACCAGCTCCAAACCCACGGCTCTCTGGTTGGCTTTCAAAGCTTGCAAACCTGAATTTTCCTGCCCTTTCCCTGCAGAGAAACAGCAGATCAACTCCCAGAGGCTGCCTCACCTGGCAGCCAGGGAGGAGGGCGGGTCCAGGGCAGGAGCAAAGCGTTGCTGGACAAAGGCAGCGGAGAGGATGAAGCCAGGGAAGATTTTAGGAAAAAAAACCAACCCCAAACACCTGGAAAAGGTGGATGTGCAGGGCATTGATGGACACACACAAAGAAGCCTCTCCTCCTCCCAATCTCCTGTATCTTCCCAACACAGGGTCTTAGAGAAAATCACATCTCAGCAGAGATTAAAGAGTGAGGGCTATTTTAAAAATAAAATGTGGGTGTACTTAGATGGCAGAGAAAAACTAATTTATTCCTGGAAGTATCCATGTCCTGCTACTCCATAATCTCTGCTACTGGTGCAGAGGGACCAAGAGACGATGGTAAATGTGGTTGTAGGCTTTGATTTGTAGTGGTGTGCACCTCCTCCACAGCTCAACAAACAGCAGTGATCAGACAGCAGGGAATTTGGTTCAGGGTGAGGATGCTGAGGCCCTGGAATAGGTTTCCCAGAGAAAATGTGGCTGCCCCATCCCTGGAAGTGCCCAAGCCCAGGCTGCAGCAGCCAGGGATAGTGGAAGGTGTCCCTGCATGTGGCAAGGGAGTGGAACAAAATGAGGTTTAAGATCCCTCCCAACCCAAACCATCTGATGATTTTATTATTAATTATTTCTGGCCTGTCAGGGCTGCCTTATTCCCTTAGGAAAGGAAATCCCTTGGCTGAGGTGGGGCTGCTCCAGTCCAGCAGTGCCCAGGTGATTCAGATCCTGCACCATGTTTGGCACCCACAGAGAGGGGCAGGCAAACAGTTCCCATTCCCAACCCCAGTGTTACATTTCCAACCTTCCAAGGGGCTCTTTATGAATTCCCTGAAGCCCTTTGGAAGAAAGGGTGGGAGAGAGCTCAAGGGGAGAGAGCTCGGAGCGGCCAGGGCCTTTCACAGCTATCAGTGTCCATTCAGCCTCTCTGAATGGGAAATGCACCATGGAGAATAGCTCTGGCAGGCTCCTCGGGATGGAATGGAACACTCACCTGACCTCTCCTGACCCCCTCCCGGCCCTCCTCCCCTCCCAAACCTCCCTGACCCCGTTCACAGCTCGGGGAGAGCTCACAAGGGAGGGGAGAAGGGCGATTGATTTGGGCTCCTGAATGAACTCTGCATTTCCTCTGGGCTCCATCCTTGGGGAAAGAGCAGCAGCAGCAGGAAATCCCCTCAGGATTGGCATCCTTTGGGATTCCCTGCCTCATCCTGCAGGGCAGAGCCCAGCAGCCAGGATATCTCAGTCCTTGGGGATGCTGCAGGAGCACCCAGAGCCATGAAGGGCCGTTCCTGGTGACAGCTCCAACTTCCACAGGGAAGTTTCCTCTGGGCTCCATCCTTGGGGAAAGAGCAGCAGCAGCAGGAAATCCCCTCAGGATTGGCATCCTTTGGGATTCCCTGCCTCATCCTGCAGGGCAGAGCCCAGCAGCCAGGATATCTCAGTCCTTGGGGATGCTGCAGGAGCACCCAGAGCCATGAAGGGCCGTTCCTGGTGACAGCTCCAACTTCCACAGGGAAGTTTCCTCTGGGCTCCATCCTTGGGGAAAGAGCAGCAGCAGCAGGAAATCCCCTCAGGATTGGCATCCTTTGGGATTCCCTGCCTCATCCTGCAGGGCAGAGCCCAGCAGCCAGGATATCTCAGTCCTTGGGGATGCTGCAGGAGCACCCAGAGCCATGAAGGGCCGTTCCCAGTGACAGCTCCAACTTCCACAGGGACACCCTTGGATTTGGGGGACGATTCTCTCCTGCCTCACTGGAACCTCTGCACTGCAGAGCCTCCGAGGGGATCCTGCTGCTTCCAGGGCTAAAATCCTGAGCTGTCCAGGCCCTTTAGGGCACAGAGGGATCCCTGGCACGGATACACAGCTGAGGGCACCTCCCTCTGGGAATGGACAGCCCAGAGGGAATGTTGGCAGGGTGGAGAAAGCTCTGTCCTGCCTGCCCTTCACCCTCACACCTCACACTCCAGGGATGCTCTAACCTCACCCCAGAGCCCCAGGCTCTGTCCCACAGCCTGCACCCTCCTTTGGCACAGGAACTGCTCCTGCCAGGAGCCTTCCTCCCAGCAAGGAGCAGTCCCTTCCAGCCAGGCCTCCTCCTCCTCCTCCTCCCCCCGTTCCAAACAGGAGCTGCCTGTGACTTGCAGGGTCACTGACCCAGCAGAGGCCACGCTGACACTGGTGGAGCTCTCTGGGGGACAGACATGAGCCCAGGGCCACGGCAGGGCCAGCAGCTCCTGCTCTTGGCTGGCCTTCACCTCGGGCTGCCCGAGCCATCCATTCCGGGAGCACGGCCAGGAGCTGGGCACAGCTGAGCTGGGAATAACTGGAGCTGGGAATAACTGGAGCTGGGCACAGCTGGAGCTGGGAATAACTGGAGCTGGGAATAACTGGAGCTGGGCACAGCTGGAGCTGGGCACAACTGGATCTGGCCCCAACTGGAGCTGGGAATAACTGAAGCTGGGAATAACTGGGGCTGGGCACAACCGGAGCTGGGAACAACCGGAGCTGGGCACAACTGGAGCTGGGCACCCCGAGTCCTGCAGCCAGCAGGGGCCAGGGCTGCTGGGATGACCCTGAGCTCATCAGGAGCACCCCAAAGCTGAGTTCAGGTCAGGGGTGATGGGGTGAAAAGCCCCAGTAAAGCTGAGCTCAGCTGCAGAGGGATCTCCAGCCTGGGCTGGGATTTGTGCTGGTGCACAGCATGATCTGGAAGCGTTTCACCCACTCAGGACTGGCACCTCCTCACCAAACTTCACCAGATAAAACCTCCCAGACTCCTCAACACACCCAAAAGCAGCAGCATTTCAGCCCCAAGAGCCTCAGCCCTCCTGGTCACGCTCCCCTGAGCTGGCGTCAGGTCTGCTGCAGGCAGCTCCAGACCTCCAGACAAGCTTGGCTGGCTCCACAGCAGAGCCACAGCTTTGTTTTGCTGCTGCACGACCCAAGCTCTTGCTTTTATTCATGAGAGGAGCCCCCGTTCCGGAGCAGGAGGGGAAATGAGATGATCTGCTTCTGCTTTTCACTCATTTCTGCTGTTTAAAGACTGTGCCCATCACCCCTGGCACTTGATCCAAATCAACCTCTCCCCCGGCCTTTCTTCTCTGCTTATTATTATTTTTTTTTTTTTTTTAGTAGAAGAATCAAAATGTAAATTAAACTGGAAAGGGGGAAAAAATAAGCCCCCTCCAGGTGCCCCCTTCTCCTCAGCGTGGGGACGGGCACAGATTATATCCGGCACCACATGACCAGGGCCTGTATTTATGTGTCAGAGTGTAAAACCCACCCTGCTGAGCTGCCTTTTCTCTGCCTGGGGCTGGGGGCTTCTGCTCCGCGTCTCCTCCAACAGCCCCACAAAAGGGATTAAGGAGAGCCCCTCAGCCCCGCAGAGTAATCCATCAAATTATCCCTTGTTGGCGTTGCTGTCCTCTTCAGGGGAAAAAAAAAAAAAAAAAAAAAAGAAAAAGAAAAAAAGCCCTCGAAAAGCTTTTAAAGGCACTGAAATTACACTTGAGCCTGAAACACTCCACCCAGCTGCTGGAGCCCTCAGCACAATGGGCTGGTTGTGAAGGGGATCCCGGGAAGTGAGGAGCAAGGAAAAAGAGACGGACACTTAAAAAGGGCAGCGGCCTCCCCACGGCTGGGACGCCAACAGGTGCTTCAGAGCCCCCCTTCCCCAGAGCCTGCAGCAGGTCTGGCCCAGCAAGGCTGGCTGGGCATCCCAGTTACCCACTGGGAGGGAATCTGGGGCGCTGGGGTGGGTTTGCTGGGCCCTGATGGCCCCATGGACACGTCCTCAGCTTGCAAAGGTGAACTTGTGGGGCACCCAAATCGCTCCTGCAGGGATTCCAGACCTGTCACCCCCTGTCCTCACTGTCCCCAGAGCCCTGGGACTGGACAGTCCCTCAAAACCCCTGTCCAGGCTCAGGGCACCTCCACAGTGACCCCAGAGGCAAAGCAAAGCCAAACCACACTCACCAAAATCCCGGGAATCTTGGAATCTGTTTTTCCTTCCCTAAACGCACAGGAACTGCTGTGCTGCTCCTCACCACCCTGCTCTGAGGGCTGAATCCTCCCTCTCCACCAGCCCTGCCTGAGCTAGCACATGGGATTTCCCGGATCTGCATGGCTGAAATCTTCTGGGGAAAATTCCCAGCGAAACAGGGATCACGAAGTGCTTACCCCAACAGACTGGAACTGGGAAAAGAGAAGAGCAAAGTGGTGCTGGTGGCACTCAGAGCACCCACGTGGCCGTGCCACTGCAGCCACAGGGGCCAGCTCAGCACTGCACACCCCGACACAAAGCTCCAGAGTTAAAACCACCAGTGCTGAGTGAGAGAGAAGCATTTCCCCATCTGCCACAGGGGAGGAGATGAGCAGCCAGAAGCCCTCACTGCTCTGCTCTTGTGAGCCCTCGGTGTCTGCTCACATGGCTGGGAAAATGGGAAGTGAAACTGGAACTTCTTGTTCGCAGCTGGAGCAGAAATGCTGCGTGAGGGGACATCTGACCCCTTGGCAAGCCAGCTCCAGCTCCTCTGGGGCTTCCAGGCAGCTCCAGGAGTCCTACCCCATCATCAGGCCTGGTTTTATCTGGAAAATGACAGTCACGGGGCCAGAGGAGACTCAGGAGTGGGTTTGGGGTGGAAAGGACAGTTCTGGTGTCTGAGCAAAAACCAGGGGCCAGAGCCAAGGTCGGACACGAGGCTGCAAATCCAGGCCCTGGGCCATGGAGCAGCTCAGGAACAAATTGTGGAGTTTCAGGAGGGATGAGGGGTGTCCCTGACCCCAAACTGTGCCCACACAGGGGCCAGACAAATTTCAAATTTCACACAGGAGCCACCAGCACCCAAAACTGAACTCCAACCACCCCTGCTTTTGCCAGGAGCCTGTTCCTCAGGAGAAAAAGGGAACAACCCAAACTCCACGCATCCTCCAGGCACACACTTCCAGAACCCCTCTGGCTGCAAGTTTTGGGAGCCTGACCTCGTGCTCTTCCTCAAAGGAGACACTTGGAGCCCTTTGGACACACACAGGGCCCTTCAGCAATCACATGGTGCTTAGGCCATCTCTCCGTGGCAATTCTGTGCCCCACAATCCCGGTTATTTGTGTCCCTGCTGGAGAAGCTGGACGCTCACAGATCTGTCAGCCGGCCCTCTGACCTCCCCTGGCAGGTTGGGGGGTTTCTCCCTCTCTGTTTTCTGTCTGTAAAATGAGGTCATGGCTTTGAACGAGACAAAAGAGCCTTTGCAGGGTGAGGAATAGCCCCGGGACAGCTGTGAGAGCTGAGCACCCAGCACTCACAGCCAGGGGACAGCCAGGCTGTGCCCAGAGCTCTGAGCCCCCCCTTGGTGGCCCTGGCACGGGAATGGGCAGAGGGAAGGAAGCAAAACTCTCTAAATATTTTAAACTGGGAGTTGCTCTGAGATTTCCTTGTCCCCCCACTCATTTTCACCCTCCCAGTCGCCCCTCTGGCCATGGAAGGGAATTTATGCCAACGTTCCAAGGGACTTTCTGTCACATCAGCACCCTCTGCCAGAGGGGAAGGTGTGCAGGGAATAATGGGAATTTTCTGGGGTGTTTTAAGGGCAAAATCCACAGCTCAGAGCTGTAAAAAAATGCAGTTTCACATGCCTGGGGTACCAAAAGCTGCCCAGGCTCTGCCTCCTTCCTGCAGCACATCAACCCCTCGGGGTTAATGAGGGGCCTCAGATCCCTGCTGGAGCACAGGGAGACTTTTCCTTATCATGACAGACCAGCCACGAGGCCTGGGTCTGAAAATGGGAGATTCCACAATTTTATTTTTGCCTGATAATTGCAAAGATAAGGAGCAATCAGATTTTTATTTTCTGAGGCAGATAAGTTTCACTGGAAGGTCTTGATGGAGAACTTAAGAGGCTTTCTCCTTTCCTCCTTCTCACTATCACGTTAATGTGTAATGGACTCACAACATGCACGGGCTTAACATTCACCAAAAAAAAAAAGAAAAAAAAAAAA
>VZRH01000815.1:57762-71580 GCA_013397555.1 Urocynchramus pylzowi
GTGGGGAGCTGATCCCACAGGATCCACAGTGGGGAGCTGATCCCACAGAGCCCACAGGAACAGTAGGGAGCTGATCCCACAGGCAGGATGGGAGCAGAACCCACAGGCAGGGGAAAGGAGCAGATCCCACAGGCAGGAGGGGAACAGATCCCTCAGATCCCACAGGCAGGGTGAGGAGCTGATCCCACAAGAGGGGTGGGAAACTGATCCCACAGGCAGGAGGGGAGCAGATCCCACAAATCCCACAGGGAGGGTGAGGAGCTGATCCCACAAGAGGGGTGGGAAACTGATCCTACAGGCAGAATGGGAGCTGAACCCACAGGCAGGAGGGGAGCAGATCCCCCAAGAGGGGTGGGAACTGATCCTACAGGCAGAATGGGAGCTGAACCCACAGGCAGGAGGGGAGCAGATCCCCCAAGAGGGGTGGGAACTGATCCTACAGGCAGAATGGGAGCTGAACCCACAGGCAGGAGGGGAGCAGATCCCCCAAGAGGGGTGGGAACTGATCCTACAGGCAGAATGGGAGCTGAACCCACAGGCAGGAGGGGAGCAGATCCCCCAAGAGGGGTGGGAACTGATCCTACAGGCAGGAGGGGAGCAGATCCCCCAGACCCCACAGGCAGGAGGGGAGCAGACCCCAGAGGGAGCAGGGTGGGGACAGGGCAGTGCCCACTGTGCCCCCCCTGCCAGGGATCCCTGGAGCTTTGCTGAGGGCAGCAGGAGGGAGGGAGGAAGAGAAACACTCAAGCCTGACTCATGGGATCTCAAGTGACCAGAGCACTGCAGGAATCCTTTGCTCACACCCACAAAAGGACATCCCTCACCCCAAAAGCTGAAGAATTTAATTTTACATTATCTGTTAATTTGTTGGGTTTTTTTCTTGGAAAAATCTATAATAAAAACATTTTCCACAATACTCAATGGAAAGCACTTTTAAAAATGATTTTGCAATTTCTCTTCCCTGTTCTGCCCCTCTACAGAAGGAATAAAAGAAGGGTGAATGGATATGGGAAGGCTGTAGGCCGAATATCTGAATTTCTCTGGAATAGGCTGCAATTTGCCTACAGCAGAACAGTTTTCTATCCAGCAGAGACAAAAGATCTCCCATCCTGACTGGAGGGTCTTTTCTAAATCAAAGACACTGGAGCATCTCCGAGTTTCTTGATTGCTTTCCATGAAAAACGTGCCTGAATCCAAGAAACACAGGATTCCTCCCCATCCTTCCTTCCATCCTCCTCCACTGGAATAAGATCAACTACATTTTTGCTGATGTCTCAAAGTCTGTTAAAGCAGAGGTTCATTATTTTTTTTCCATATATTCCAAATACAGAATAATAGTTTTAAACAGCTCTTACCAGCACTGGGAAAAATCTATTCTACTTAAAGATTTGTAAGTATGGTTTCCACAGATCAGTCTCAAACCTTATTGCTTCACAACTGCAGTATCCCTTGAAAAAAAATAAAATATTGAATGGTCTGTTAATTTGTCTCAAATGGCTTTTCAGATTTGGCAGGGGAGGGAGAACGGAATGGCCAACAGAGAACATTGACTTCAAAATATTACTGTAGAAGGGTTTCCTCTTATTAAAAAAGAATACACTGTATTAAACAGCTGAAAGTAAAGACAGCATTCAAAGCCCATGAGTCAAGCCACAGCCAAAACCGTGTTCTACCCCTAAGTATTGTTTTCTTTTCCTTTTTCTTTTTTTTTTCCTCTTTTTTTTTTTAAACAAAGATTTTCCTCATCTGCCATTTTAATCTTCACCAGAGGGTGCTTCATCTTCAGATCCCTCATCCCCTGACTTTTCTGGTGGAGGGCTGGCTGATTTTTTCTTTTCTGGGGGACTTTCAGGCTCTTCATCCTCTTCTTTGGGGGATGGGGTCTTTTCTTTTGTTGCCTTGGAAGCTGTGGGGCGACCTGCCTTCCCTTTGCCTTTCACTGGGCTGGGGGTCACTGGAAAAAGAAAAACCTTGTAAAACTCAGCAGCAGCAGCAAAGGCAGAAAAACTCACAGTAAATGGGATTTCAAAGTCATTCAGCAGCAGTTTGACCATAGCCACAGTGGTTTGAGCACTCCCAATTAGCAAAGCTGATGTGAAGAGCAATCTAACAAGATTTAAAAGCTGTTTAATTGCAGGTCCTGGCTAATTTCTGGATGTGACATCATAAATGGACACAGCTCTTGTCAAAGCAGAGCACACATTGCTGTTATCATTTGAAATTTCCTGCAGAAATGCATCCAGTTTTCCTTTGGTTCACATTTCCCCACCCTGACAATATCACAAAGTCCCAAACAAAGCCACAAATTGTGATTATTTGGGTGTGAGACACAGAAAGTCAGAATGCAGCACCTCAGCAGGGAAGGTTTTTTCAGTACCATGAGTTTTTACCATCAAGACACAGACACCAAATCAACCCCAAAAGAAGAATTAAAGCCAGACCATTATTCCATACTGCTACTTTAAATCATGGCATTTTGGCCCTTCAACATCTCTGTGATGTCTGTGACCCTATGATTTCAACCAAGCTTCTGCAGAAAAAAGAAAATCTGGGTTTTAAACTGAGAAACTTTCATTGCACAGACTCACCTGTAGCCTTTAGCCTGGGCTTGGGCATTTTCTTTTCTTTCCTCTCTGGCTTGGATTTCTTGGAGACCTTCTTATTTTTCTTTTTTGAACTGCCATAGTCACTGTCATCATCATCTTCCATGAGGAAGTCTTCATCACTTCCTGAATCTGCTGGAAGCATAAGGAAATTTCAGTTTTTGGGGGAGGAAAAAAAAAAAGAAGGAAAAGATACAGCTGAGATCTGCCAGTTAAATTATGGACAGACTCTGAGACCTGGTGGGCTCCCCTTTATCTGCTGTGGTACAAAATCTGACTGGGTTTTTGCATCAGCAATGCCACAGAGACAGCAAAAAGCAGCAAAAAGCATTGACAAGTTTACAATTATCCTTTAGGGCTGCTTACAAAGAAATAGATCTCTGGAAAACATACACTCACATCCCTAGGAAAAAAAAATCTTCATCTTCAAGGAAAAAGCACCAAGATGAAGTTTCTCGTGTCACAGATTCTTCACTGAGTGAACTCTTCACTTATTTAAGGCTTTTCTAAAATCTGTCATTGAAGCTTAAAAACTTTTGACTCCAAAAATTCCAAAGCAGTTTGGAAGCACTGGCTTATCTCCCACTGTACATGACCAACCAAGCATGCAGGACCAGTAAGTGGTGCAAATTCAAACAGATTGCAACTTTCAAGTTACAGAAAGCTGCCACAGCCACATTTATATAATTTAAGTACTTGATGACTTAAATCTCATTCTGGATAAAAACTGCAGGGAAGGGATCAACAGATCTACCCACTTGTGAAGACAAATTTTGTGGGACACACACACACCTCTGCTGCAAACTTGGAGCACAAATTCCAGCTGTGAAAACCCAACTTGGACAGATCCACAGGAAAAATGAAGTTACTGAGGAGCACAATTTCTGTCCTCAGTGTCCCAGCCAAAAAGCAAGCTGTGTCTCTTTTGCTGTCCCTTTTTCCAATCCCATTTACTCACTCTCCTGGAACTGTGCCTCATCATCCTCTTGCTCTTCCTCCTCACTGCCCACATCATCCATGAGCATCTCCCGCTGTTTGGAGGCTGCTTTGGACGCCGCCTGCCGCTGCTGACGAACATTTTTGTGATCCTCCTTCTCATCCTCGCTGTCCTCTGCAGAAAAGGCCCCAAATTGTGCTGAGTACAGAGCACAGAGCTCCTGCCACGAGGCAGCACGTGGGCAAAACAGGGGCAGGGCATTCACCAGGGGTTAAAACAATCACTCAGTTATTGTGAGGACACTTCAACCTCATCAACCCCTTCCTTACTCACCCAACAAAGATCCTCTGCAAAGTAACTACTTTTATCCTTTTTTTCCTCTCTCTTTTTTTTTTTTTTTTTACCTGCAGGCCTTTTCCTGGATTTGGAGGCTGCTCTCTTGTTCTTGTCTGGTTTAGCCTTCTTTCCTTTTTTGCTTTTTTGAGAGCTCTCGTAGTCGCTGTCGGCTTTGCCGTCGTCAGCTCCTACGTCATCGTCTTCACTGCCAAAATCTTCATCTGCAAGGAAAAGGCACCAAGATGGAGTTTCTTGGATCATTCTGGATAAAAGCTGCAGGGAAGGGATCAACAGATCTATCCACTTCTGAAGACAAATTTTATAGGACCATCACATTACACAAAAAACCTATTATCACAAACCAGGGTGGGAAGTAACAGCAGCAGAGGCAACATGTGACTTAAAATAAATCAGAATTAAATCATTTAATTTCTGTCTCAAATCCTACTCCTGCAACTCTCACAGGTGTGAAGAGACATGACTTAAAGATACACAATCAGTACACTGCTATCAGTTACCTGCTGAGTGTGAATCATCTTTCTTAGTCTTCACATCTTTGTCTTCTGAATCCTCACTGCAAATGAGAGAAGGATAAAGTCTGAGTGCTTGTCTCAACTTTGATTTCAGTCACTCTTGATAACAAATAACAAAATAACAAAAATAATAAAAATAACAACTTTTAAAGAGCAAACTGATGTCCAGGCTGAGAATTTTCACTTTTCCTGGACATACTTCAGGATTACTCAGCTGTCTGTGGAGTTATCATGGTTGGGAAGATAAAGTTCAAACTCTGAATCACAGAAAAACTTCAACCAGGCAGGAAATAATCAGATTGAGGTGAACCATGCACTTCACTCTCAAACCAACCCACAATCCACATGGCTTCCACTTTAGTTACAATTCTGATGGTTTATATGCAGTCTATAAATGAAAGAAAGGTTTATCCTGAATAGATTTTTAGTCAGCACTTGTCTCTATGTCATTGTTCAGATTCCATTCTGTGCATCTTGCTCTTAACTGGCATAAGTCTGGCCTAAGGTTCTCAAATGATTTGATCATTTGATTCATTTGGAAAATAAAAGACATCTTGGGATGACAGGACAAGAACCAGCTGGCAAAACCTCAAGAACCTTCAGAACCAGCATCCCTGAAGCTGAAATCTGTCATGAAACCAAAAAAACTATTTCAAAGGTCTCATGGTAATCATTTGGGGACTGCAAAATGGAAATTCCACAGGAAAATTTCACTTTTCAGTAGGGCAGCACTGAGGCTGCTGCTCCCAAACCAAGTTCTGTGTTTAGGGATCACCCAAAATGAGGAACAAAGAGCCACAAAACTTCCAAATGTGCCCTGCCCTCAGTGCCACCCACGCCTGACACCACAGGGATGCTCTGAGAGGCTGCAGAACAGGGGGCAGGAGCTGCAGCTCGCCCTGAACTCACCTGAGGATGCAGCAGCTGCCAGTCCTCGTGCCTAAATCCCATTCCCTGCCACTCCAGCTGCCTCTGGAGCTGCTGGAATGAGGGAGCACTACTGACAAGTGTTTCACACCTGAGCTCTGTCTCACCTCAGTGTCTCTGCCCTGCCTGAGCTCCCAGTCTCACTGGAATTCCACTCCTCTTGGAAGATGCTGCTCCCCACACACAGGAGAACTGCTCCCAAGAGATGAAAAGCTGTTTTTTTACCTGTCCTCCTGAGAATTCTTCCCAGATCTCCTCTTGTTTTTAGCCTCTCGGGGAGACGAGCGGATTTTCTTGGATGGGGGGCCTGAATCTCTTCCATAATCATCATCTGGACAGGACAGGACAAAAAGGGTTGGGGTCAAACTCATTCCCAGCCAACTGCTCTCCTCAGCCACAGCTCCAACTGAGCATTTCACACACACCAAAAAGAAAAACTTCACAAAGCTTCAAACAAACTTTGGTGGAAGCAAAGTCCTGGCTTAAATCACCAACTTGAGCTTTTCTTCTGCCAACAGCACCATGAAAATGTTCTGTACAGTCTCACCCAGGGAAACACAACAACCTCACAAGAGGACACAGGATTCATTTTGCATTTAGTTATTATAAAAAGCTATTAAAAATTAACATCCATATGTATTTCTACATGATTCCAACAGCACACACTATTTACTGTCCTGTGATGGGATAAAGGATGTCATGAAATAGGAGTTTTCAGCAGAACTCCTTACAACTCTTACACAATACCTTGTTTAATTAATAAAACCACTGTAATTAAGAATTATGCTTATTTGTCTCATTTGAATTATCAGTGCAACCTTAGCATTGAGTTTATCTTCCAAGAACTCAAAACATATTCCAGAAATTTTCTGTTAATTCACACAGATTGTATTTTTTTTAGAAATGGGATTCAGAACTTTAATTCAGAAATTACATTTTTTCCCAAATGTGATCCAGCAATATTTTGTTAATTCACACAGATGATATTATTTTAGAAATGGGATCCAGAACTTTATTTCAGAGATTACATTTTTTTCCAAATGTGATCCAGCACTATTTTGTTAATTCACACAGATGATATTATTTTAGAAATGGGATCCAGAACTTTATTTCAGAGATTACATTTTTTTCCAAATGTGATCCAGCACTATTTTGTTAATTCACACAGATGATTTTTTTTTAGCTGCAATCCCCCCCCAAATGCTCGATGACGTGGGCTCAACTGGAGCCATAAAATAAATGGAAAACATCTTTTCCTGTGGAAAAAAGTGGCATCAAGGAGCCTCTGCCCCAGAATATAACATAGAGCAAGGAAGGCACTGCTGCCAACAGCCTCCAGGCACTACAACAATACCAGCATTAAATAATAAGATTTCTATCACCATTGTTTGTTTAATACAAAACATATGAGAATGATTATATTTTCAAATACTTATTAACAGTTCAGGCTGTGAAGAACAGAAACTCCTTGGAGCTGGAGTTGAAGATGTGATTAGAAGCAGAACAATTAATATGCATGGCAATAATGAGCTGCTCCAGCCCAAGGAGATTAAGGAAAAAAAGTCATTTACCAGCATCATCTGATTCCTGAAACTGGGAGTAGTCGACCACCTTCCTGTTCCTGTTAAAAAGCAGGAGAAGACAAGATTAGGAATTCATCACTTCAGAGCTACTAAAGCTTTAAGGAACATAAAGTGCCACATCCTTGTTTCCAGTGCTGGATTTGTAGCCCAAAAACATCCCAAGAAAACTTGGATAATTCAGCCACCTCCACCTCTGCAGTCAGAAGTGAACATAAAGTATATTAAAGGATAAACAGCATTTTCCTGAGGAGATTTTATATTAATCTGGATTGCAGTCTCAGAATGTGAACTTTTTTTTTATAAATACACAAAGATTATAAATCAAACATTTCTCAACTGCTCCTTTTGGAATTTCTGCTTCTCACACCTCACCTGCTGTCACACCTTCTCCTCCAATTTTTATTTTCCCATATGATCTCTGTTTTTAAAGCATTTGAAGTTTTCACTGGGGTTTCCAGGACCTTTCTGAATGAGTTACACCCATCTGGAAGTCAACAAAATCAAATCTGCCTCTTGAACTTACTGAAACCTCCAAAATGGAATTACTGGTTATTTTATCAGCACCTTGTCCATCAAATCCCAGCTGTTTTACTGACAAGGTATCAAATCCCAGCTGTTTTTATTGACAAGGTATCAAATCCCAGCTGTTTTTATTGACAAGGTATCAAATCCCAGCTGTTTTTATTGACAAGATAACTGCCCTATAAAACAGCAACCAAAGGAAACCAAGGCAGCCAATAATTCAATTAAATTTCAGGTGATAATACCTCAAACTCAGACTCCAAACACCTCCTGGAAGGACTGGCAGGGTCTGGGAGGAGCTGGAAACACAGAGATTCCCAGAGTCCCTTTTTCCAGTCCTTCTGGCCCAAAGCCAAGGATAAATGGGATTTTGCAGCAATCACCACGTGAGCTCAGTTCTTCAGCTGCAAACTCCATCCAGCACAAGGATCCTTCCTCACCCTCCTCTTCTCCTGCTCTCAGCACAATTCACACTGAGCTCCCCCAGCTGAGCTGCATTCACTGTCAATTAATTAATTACCATTAATTAATTGCTGATAAACCCAGTGAGTTTAAAGATACCTCAAAGCCACCACTGCTGATCCACCTAAAATCAAGTTTAAGTTGTTCTCCTGAGCAATCCTAACTCATGGCTTACAGAAGGATAAAGGAGCAAAAAATTGTTCTTATTTCAACCCAAACCTATTAAAGAAATTTAAAAAACAAAAAGTTAACCCAATCCCTCAAAAAACACACCAAGAACACCAAAAAGGCAAATGAAAAGGAGACAAGATTTGTACAGGTAAGTCAAGTTTAAGTTGCCCCCCTGAGCAGTTCTAACTCATGGCTTACAGAAGAATGAAGGAGCAAAACTGGTTTTATTTCAATCCAAACCTCTTAAAGAAATTTAAAAAAAAAAATAAAATTAAACTAATCCCTAAAAAAACACCCCAAAAATACCAAAAAGGCAAATGAAAGGAAAAAGTTGCTCTCCTGTACAAGCACCTCTACCTCATGGCTTACAGAAGGATGAAGGAGCAAAATTGGTTTTATTTCAACCCAAACCTCTTAAATTAAAAAACCAAAAAATGAAACCAATCCCTTAAAAAACACCCCAAAAATACCAAAAAAAGACAAATGAAGACAAGATTTGTAGAGGTTGAATCCCATCCAAGCTGTGGAGAGGAACAAAGTCCAAGAGCAGCGTGCACTGGTCACCTCCTCCCATCTGAGCATGGTAAAATTCCAGTTCAGGGTCACAATTATTGGCAATTTTTGATTTACACTCCTATCCCAACAAGGAGCCTTCCTGAAGGTTGCATCTCATGAGTGAAAAGATGGATTTTATTCTGATAAGCTTCAGAAGAATAAGTTGTTAAATAAGAAATCTGATTTTATGTATCAAGTATTGTTTTTTTTCATGTGAAAGCATAAACAGGGTGAAAAAAAGCAGAATTTCCACATATAGACAACACTTTTAGACATCACTGAGCTACTAAACAAGATGGAAATGGCATTTTTTCCACCTTGCTTCCTTCCAGAGACACATTAAATCAGGTACTGAATCTGACAGAGGCAGCTACAGCATTAATTGTAGAAATTAATGAGAATAAATTGCAGAAATTGTCACTGTGGCAAAGATCCTTTAACAAAAACATCCCTCCCCCAAGCACCACCCCCTGGGTTTTCAGCCAGGGAGAAAACCCTGCTCAGTTCTCCTCACATGGTGAGCAGAAAATAATATTTGTATTTTAAAAAAAAATTTAAAAAAACATTGTTTCAGAAGAAATCAAAAGTGAAAAGAAGAAACCAAGTGAAAAGATGAGTTTTATTCTGATAAGCATCAGAAGAACAATTAAGTTATTAAATAAGAAGTCTGATTTTATGTAACAAGTATTGGGGTTTTTTCCTGTGAAAGCATAAATGGGAGTGAAAAAAGCAGAATTTTCTACTTAAACAGAAAAAATTATTTTGTATTAAAAAAAAATTAAAAATCATTGTTTCAGAAAGAACCAAAAGTGAAGCTGTTGCCTTGCAGAAAGTGATATTTGTATTAAAAAACCAATTTAAAAAATCATTGTTTCAGAAGGAACCAAAAGTGAAGCTGTTGCCTTGCAGAAAGTGGTATTTGTATAAAAAAAAAATTAAAAATCATTGTTTCAGAAGGAACCAAAAGTGAAGCTGTTGCCTTGCATTATCTTATCTTGCAGGGTGGAGTAAATCAGGAATCTCTGCACTGATATCACTGAAGATAAAAATCTGCAAATAAATCTTCAACAGCAGCAGAGAAGCTCAGAGGGACAGAAAGAACCAACCTGCTCCTGCCCTTCCCCTGACTCCAGACTCTATTTCACCTCTTTTAGCCCAGCCAGGTTTGATTTGATTTGATTGATTGATTTATTTAGAGCTGCTGTGCAATAATAACTCCAGGTTTGCACAGAGAGCCCGCAGTGTTTACTACAAGGTGATAAAAACACTCTGTGGAAGAGCACTGGAGAAAGGAGCTGCTGGTGGCACTGGAGAGCCTCTCTTTTATGGCTAAGCAGACAGAAAAATAAACTCTCTGTTAAATCCACTTAGGCTGAGCATAAAAAGACAGGCTGGGATGGGCATTGTTCAGTATGGTTTGAAATATAAATTGAAATTTGAAGGGGATGGGTTTGTTCAGTGTGGTTTGAAATATAAATTGAAATTTGAAGGGGATGGGTTTGTTCAGTGTGGTTTGAAATATAAATTGAAATTTGAAGGGGATGGGTTTGTTCAGTGTGGTTTGAAATATAAATTGAAATTTGAAGATAACTTCCTTGCTGATACAGATTAACACAAAGTGTGCATGTAAGAAGTTCAGAGATAAGTTTTTAATCACAGCTGTCAGTTCAGGATTTTTGGAATAAACAGGAACTCATCAACCTGTTGGGATTGAAGCACTCAGTGAAGTAATTCTCCAGTAATTTAACTACAGCTCAGAAATGCATAGAAATTCTTGCAACCTGCACTTGATGCCTGCCAAAGTGCAATTTTGGAATTATAAAAAGCAACATCAACATGTCAAAGGCTCACTAAATGCCTATGAAACTGAGAAAAGATCTCATCCTCACACCTCATCTTCAGTTCAGTCCCTAAACCATCAGCCTTTAAACCAACATCAGCACAGCCCTACAATCAGATAGAAAAGTTTGGGGTTTTTTTTAAGGGAATGCACAGATTCCCAGATATTTGTACAGGCATTAAACCCCACATTAAAAAAAAAAAAAAATCCCACAACAGATAATCCTGCAAAGCAATGCTGAGAGGAATTTTCAAAAATCCAGGCACTGAAGAGAATGTTTAGGTCAAACCCAACCACCCACCCTCAATCCAGTAAAGCAAAGGCAAGGAGATTCAATGCTTATTGAGGTTTTTGGATGGTTTTTTTCACCACAGCCTTGATTTAACCACTACAACCAAAACCCCTCAGCATTTCTGAGCAAAGCTCCAGCCCCTCCCTGACCCTCAGGGCTGGCTCAGCAGTCAGGTTTCACTTTCAGGTAAAGGTGGGACCAATATCATCACCAAATATTGCCATTAAAAGCACTTTTTGGTGCCTTTTTTATACACAGAAAACACCAATTTCAGCCACAAGTGTTTCCTGCAGGGATTTTCAGAGCTGTGCAAAGCAAATCTGCAGTGCTGGATTTGGGATTTCCACGAACACTGATTTAAAACCAGCACCAGAAGGTGGCACAGGGCACTGGTGACACTCAGGGACCCAAACCAGGTCACTTTGGGGTTAATCTGGGGAAAAATTTGACTCAGGGCTCACCACTGAGGGGGTCCCACTACAGAGCTCAGATCTGGGCCTGGGCTGACTCCCCACATCAGGTTCTGCAGGGTTTTCAGGGATCCACACAACTCTCAACTCCACAAAACCATTCACTGATTTCTGCAGCAATAATTAAAGCAGTCTTGTGCTCGTTCTCTATTTGATTTTAACTCGAATTGAGATTTTGCTACAGAAATGATGCAGAGCAGGAGGGGAACCAAACCCAAACACCAAACACCCAGCTCATTCCCCCACCCCAGTATTTTGAATTTTCTTGTACTTCCACCTTCTCTGTTTCTCTTCAGACTGAAAGAGAGCAAGAATCAGCTTTTTACTCATCAATCTCTGGACCACACAGCATCACTCAATTTTATTAAGTGCCAATCCCCAAGGAACTGTTGCTTGCCTGCAATCCCACAGAAACTTTTCCACAATCACAATTATTTCTACTTTACATTGCCCAGTAACAACACTGGTAACAAGTTACATTTAATAGATATATTTTTTCCTACAAGTAAAATTTCACCCTTCCACTGCAGTGCCAACAGCAGGCTGGGACTCAAATCCAGAAAAATGAAGGATGTAAAGCCTTGAAGCACTGAGATAAATTCATAACTGGCTTTAAGCTTAAAATGAATGATCAAAAACCCCCTGGGATTTCCACCCCTGCCCACAATATCTCAATTTGCAAAGCCTGCAGGAGAAGAGCAGCAAGTAAAAGTGACCAGTGAGAAAAAGCAGAAGAAAGGCTGCACCAGAAGTTAAAATTCTGACTTTAAACACATTAATTGATGCTGTATAGACATATAAAAACATAGTGGCTCCAAGTATTTAATTTCATTTTGTTTTATCCCTATAAGCAGCCCCAGCTCTCCTTGCAGAACTTCAGGAGAGTTACACAAGAAGTTCAGTAATTTCAGGTTCCTTTAGTTTTCACTCCTTGCCTTTTTCTAACAACGCTGAAAACCCCATCATTATCCACCCAGGAGAAATGGAATTGTGCAGGAAGTACCTGGCTCTCAGTGCCAGCCACATGAAGCCTGTAAATAGCAGGACTTTATTACTACTTAGTTTTAAATAACTGACATTAACAGCCAGACTCGGCCTCGGGTCAATTTTCTCAACAAGTGGAGTAAAAACTTGGAATACAGGATGGATTTCATGAAGTTCACTGCTTTAGGTGCACACATATTCAACCAGAAACCAGCAGACAACGCCAATTAATTCAAACAACACTGACTAGAGGAAAACTCTCCCACCACTACATCTCACTCTGATGAAGAACCTTTCACCAGGCTTCCATTTTACCAAAAACCAGCAAAGACAGGCAGAAAAAACTTCATTCCAGCATTAATTTATTAATAGATTTAAATCTATAGGCAGAGCTCTCCAGCTAGCAGAGCAATATAATGTAGCAGCCACTGAATATTTACCTTTTTTCCCCTGGAAGGGTTATTAAATCCAGGGAGATAAGGGACTGCTGCATCTATCCTGCCACGTGCCAGGAGCTTTTGTGCTCCTAACAACCTGCTGGACTTTGGTGCTTCATTTTCCTGCAGGGCAGAGCCTGCCAGCTGAGGCTGAGAGCAGGCAGACCTCTCACAGCATTCCAGGTCTGGACAGAGCTGCTTTATTTTAATTATTTTTTTTAAAACCCTTGCAAAATACTTAATTCCAGCAAGTTCAGAGGCTCTGCTGTTAAAGACAGCAGCCTTTCCTTACCTGGAGGAAATCTCCAGCACTGAAGTGTCCCCTCAGGCAGCAGAGTCACATCACCACTAATTTGGGCAGCTCACCCATCACTGAGCCACTCCCCTACTTAGCAAAGCAGTCCTGGGTTCCAATTATATTTTAATTTCTGCATCATGAGAGGTATTACTTAAATACAATTGCTGCCGTCTCTAAATGTATAGATGCATCACTGTCACAATTAATTTGTACTTTTTAGTTAAATCAGCCAAAATACCCAACATCCACAGCCCAGACCAGGCTCACTGGGAATAAAACCCCAACTGGGAATAAAAGTCCAACCATGAGAATGAAGAGATTCCAAAGCACGAGAAGAACACCGTGAGAAACCTCACACCTTTGCTTATATAAAGACAACTTAAATCACGAGTTCACCCTTTTGCCACCTCCTTGGCAAAGCTCTGAGACGCAAGGGAACCACAGAATATCCTGAGCTGCAAAGGACTCCCAAGGACCATCCAGGGCAGCTCCTGCCCTGCACAGACACCCCCAAATCCCACCCTGGGCAGCGTTGTCCAAACACTCCTGGAGCTCTGCGGCTGTGCCCACTCCCTGCGGAGCCTGGGCAGTGCCCAGCACCCTCTGGGCGAAGAAACCCCCCAAATACTTCCCCAAATCCCCGCCCTGCCGCAGCTCCAGCCCTTCCCTCGGGCACCACCTCCCCAAAGCCACCAGGCTCCCTGGCACCCCACCAACACCGCTCAACCCCCGCCACCAAGCCCAGACCCACCTCTCACGGCACAGCCCGGCCGCCCAAGGCTTGGGAAGGCGAAGACAGGCGGAAAACGGCAGCGGGAAGGCGAGCCCGGAGCGCGCAGCCCGCGGCCGGCCGGCCGGGCGGGCGGAG
>VZRH01000821.1:0-15133 GCA_013397555.1 Urocynchramus pylzowi
ATTTTTTTTTGGGCAGGAAAATGGAGATAGCTATTTCTACGTTTTTTTCCTAGCAGCTGACTCAGCTTTTGGGCTCAGCAGTGCTTCCTGCTGGACAGAAATCCCTGTGCCCAGAGCCCAGCTGGAAACTATAACCAGCAGCATCCACGTATTTTTACTCAGATCAACCTTCACATCTATACTAAATTAAGTTTTTCTTTTGATTTGCATTAAAAAAAACCCCATAAATCCCCAAATACTTTGCCTGGGAGGAACAGTAGCATGACACATGACACAAGGCACTGACACACGTTACAGAATCTCTACGAGCATTTTTTTAAATGACAAATGAACTATGAGATAAAAGAAATCAGCTTTCTCAAGACAGACATGCACAAACACATCCCCAGGCCCATCCACTGCTGGACACTTGTTAGTACAAGGAGGTGTTACAACACAACCTGCTTTGATTTCAGGTGGCAGAAGAATGCTAAGACATGGATACGAAGCATTTACCAAACAAAAATCCCCAAAAGCAGCCATGCTACACAACCACAGTGACCAGGTCATGCTCACAAGCAGCCCTAACCTCACATTTAAGGCACAAGAAGAGCCCCAACACACCCAGCAGCTTCAGTGTAGGCTCTCTCTGCCTCTGTCCAGTCTATTAATAAAGGAAAAAAACCAAAGAAACCCAAAGAAAGAAAAAGCCAAGCATTCTTGCTCTGTTGGTTATGTAGAGTGGCAATGAATGCTTCACCAGGGAGCATACTGCAGCCTTTCAGGAAGGGGAGTACTGTATGTATTTTAAAAATCAAATTAACTGCCTCCACATACAAAGAAAGCCTATGAAAGGTGGAGGAACAGGGAATTGAAACCATATTCCAAGTGCCAGCCTGTCTGCTGGGTGCTGAGCAAAACCACAGGGAGGCCTAGAGTGCTGCAGAGTTACAGGGGATTTAACCCTGGAGGTGTCACACAAGCTGCAGCCATGGCTTTGCCTGGCCACAGAATATTCCAGCTGTCCCACATTGCCTCCTCTGCTGCTGTCCCAGCTTGGTCCCTTGCTGATAGAAGTCTCTGCCTCATTCAAAACAATTTCTTCACACAAACTGGCTTTTTTTTTTGCTGCCCTTGTCTATTAAAAAAAGAGAAAGACTCCCCTGACCAGCAGTGCAGGAGATGCAGCATTAACAGCCTTAAACGTGCTTAGCAGTTTGTTTTCTTTTAATATTTACATACTTCCAGGTCCGTTGCATTCTGTCCTATTTTTGACCAGCTGCCACCTCTGAGTCTGTGATGGGCCCCAACAAAAAAGGGACAAATCTTGGGAAGCCACAGGCAGGGCAGTTCAAGACACCACTGATTTAGTTACAGGAGGATTTGGTATTTCCTTAATAATCAACCACACAACCCCCCCAGTTCCCTGACCACACAAGGTTGGTGCTTTGCTGACCCACTTGGCTTTGCAAAAAGCCATCCCTGAACTGTTATAAAAAAATCTAATGCTTCTATTAGCGTGCTGAATTCACACTAGGAGGGCTTTTAACAACTTTTATATGCATTACAAACAGTCAGGAATAATCATATTGACTCATGGAATCAAGAAATGGCTCAGTTGGGAGGAACCTTAAAGTTCATCCCATTCCACCCCCTGCCATGGGCAGGGACACCTTCCACTATCCCAGGCTGCTCCAAGCCTTATCCAGCCTGGCCTTGGAATTGCCAGGGATGGGGCAGTCACAAAATGTCCCATATTCCTCTCTCTTATAATTCTGCATGAGGTACCTCAGATTTTTAATGGCACAATGCTTCTACACAGAAATCATTTAAAGACTAAGCAGTACATTAAGGAAAAACCAGACAATTCTCTGGAGCTACTGAACACACAAGAGCACATTCCCACCAAATCTCATCTCCTCAGCTGCACTGGTCAGTCTAGGAGAAGACATTACATCCCAACACTACTTCTGTAAGTCACTGGCCACAAAATACTGGGATTTGTGTTTAAAAGCCTTCTAAGCCATACTTGGTGTGCAGAAAAGTACCAGCAGAGACACAACAGGGAGTGAGTAAAAGCCCAGCCTGGTATTTCTGAAGTGGAAACTTTTAGCATTACATGCTGCAAGTTCTGGCTGCCTGCTGGGAGGAGAGAGAACGGGGAAAAGAGAGTTTTTATCTGTAAAAGCAGTGTGTGAGTGGGTGGGTTTATCCTGGTGCTGCACACACTGGCAAGGTGCCTCCCTTCACAGAGCTGCCACGTCCCACCAAGGGAACAGTAGCTCTCTCAGAGACAGGAATGCTGTAATTTAGGAGGGCATGTGCTGGGAAGGAATGTTTGGAGGGGGAAAGCAGTCATCTATTAAAAAAATGAAGCGAGCATTTTTTGGTTTTCAGGAGCAATGATTCATCTGGAATCCAAACCAGCTCAAGCAGCTCCAAGGGAAAGATGTTTCTGGCAGTGCAGGAGAGCAGCAGGAACAGCAGAGGCCATCTAAATCAGGCTGGTGGGGGTGGCTTCTGCCTCCTACTCCAGATTTAGGTGTCAAGTTCTCTTGGGAAGTCCATGCCCACCCTGCAAATCTGCACACGGAGAAAAGCAAAGGCAAGGGGAAACAGGAGAAGGGCAGCCCTGCTGCACACTTCAAGGCTATTCCTACCCTCAAAAAATGGCCTTCCCCAACTTCTTGGATATGTCTCTACAATTTTAATTCCAGTTTCCAGTGGTACACTGAATTTAATAACTTAGCTCAGTAAAATGTGATTTAATTCTGAGAGTTCCTTGGGCACATTGGAAGGAAGTCCCACAGTGCCACATTTTTGAGCACCAAACCTCATTAAGAATTTAAGGGTCCCATTCCCCAGGCTCTATCCTGGTTTTTTTAATTGGCCTTTCATGTTGGGTGGTGACTTGTACTATTTTTTCTGATGTGGCATCTGCACTACCTCAGGGAATAACACTTCCTACTAATGAAAAATCACACTTGAAATAAAAAGCTCTTTCACTAAGCCTCATCTATTTAAGTAGGGACCAATTATGCATCCCAATTTCCATCAGTAATCTGGTCACTTTCTCCAATTCTCATCATTAGCACATCAAGTTTGACACGAGGGGATGTTCAAAAGGATGAAGGAGTTTCCTCAGTAAATACTCCAGAGCTGTCTGACACAGAGGACAAACCCCACAAGTGAATAAATTAAGCCTTCCAAATACACAGTGACAAATAACCAAGATAGGTAAGACATGGACAGACTTGAACATTGAAAGCAAGAAATAAAAATTAAATGCAACACATGTCCAACAGGAAGATGAATGTTCCTAAAGTCCCTCCATGGGGGTAGTTTTAAGGAGCAAACATGTAAGAGTTTCCCAGACAAATTCCAGAGGATCCCCACTTCCTGCACGTGCCTATGAGCACACAGACCCACGTGCTGCAAAGGTGTGAGACATAAAAAAAATGCTTTCAACTTGCCACTAGAGTGGCCTTAAGGACCATGGCTCCAGTGGTTTTCCAGTTTTCCTAAGACTTATCATCATTCCTGAATCAATCACCTTCCTGTGAGCCCATATTTGGAAGCACTTTTACCTTTCTGAAGCAATTCACAGCTAAATAAAAGCCCTTCAGCTCCAGGCCATTCCAAGTCAGGGGTTTGTCAAAGCAGCTGAAAGAACACTGGGTTTCTATTCGAGCAGCAACTACCTTCCATTCCAACATGGAAATCCCTTAAAATCATCCCCTAGCTTTACTGGGCAGTGCTCCCAGGAATCACAGCAGCTCCCAGCTCTGAGCAAGTGAGGGCACTGGAGCTGAGGAGCAGAGGTGAGCCAGGGAGGTGCCCCATTGCACTGGGTGCCAGCAGAGCCCCACGCCCACGTTTAGTACGTTAGTCACAGCACACAAGCCATGCTCAGCCAGAGAGGGCACTTCCACCTTGGAATGCCACCACTGACAACCAATCCCTACGTCAGCAGACCCCATGCTTTGTTAGATGACAGCTCAGCTTGCTTAGGCCACTCTCTTGGAAAGAAAGGCTGAAGAATAAGGAAAGTTACACAGAATCCTTGCGCTGAAGCAGCACGGCCCCAGGACACACTTCCTCAGACAAGGAATCCCTTCCCCTTACCTCTTAGAGACTCTGTAATGTGCTGTGGTCAGTTTCCCAGTCTCAGGGTCATGAACAGTAGCACGGCTCAGCTACAAAAAGAGAAAGGACAAGGCTTACCCACCGTGCAGGCTGCTTTTGGCCAAGCCCCAGGTGTTTGAAAGGGTTCCGATTGGTCCGGATGCGATGCTCGCATATTAGCAATGGTTGGAAGGGCAACACAAGCTGCAGCTGCCATGTCCAAATCACAGCAAATTGGTTGGAATAATTTGGTTAGGTTGTCCTTTCACTTTTTTCCTCCCTTTATTATTTTTCCCTTTTTTTTTTTTTGTTTTGTTTTGTTTTGTTTAAAATCAAGACTTTCTACAAGTCTAGTATGATGCTGAGTTTCCCAGACAATTCCTCCTCACCCAGAAGCTTTAACTCCTCCCAGAATTTTGGCTCAGTGCTGATGGCCTGTGCAGCCAATCTTTAATTACCATGGCTAAAACCAAGGGAGGGCAAGCAGGGGCAGGTGGTTTCTTTCAGATCCAGCCAATTTTGGAAAGCTCTGGCTAAATTCAGCTCTTGTAGTACTTAATGGACAAGCTGAAAAGAACCAGGAGCCCGGTGGAAGCGAGCCTGTGTTCTGCCAGGTTTGTGTCAGGCAGGAGGTAAAGGAGCTCAGCTGGGAGTGTGGGATTATCCTGGACAAGGAGATGTGTGTCTGTGTGCACAGCAAGGACCTGAAGCATTTCTTACACCCATTAAGGCATTTTGATGTCTGCTTCATTTTCCAAAGAAAGGGAAGACAATTCTTGGTTGTGAGAAGGAGCAAGGGGAATGTATAGATTAAAAACAAAACCCAGATTTTACTGAAGGTTTTGTGGCATCTTCTATTTCTCACACTGACTGCAGAGACTTGCTTGAAAAAACAGACTTGAGAAGGCGACCAAAAAGGAAAGAACAGATCAAAACACGCCCCCAGAACTTCCAGCTGAAGGAAAAGACTGAGAAACTCAGCAGCAACAGCCTGTTACAGATCTGCAGGGAATCACAAGGTAGACTACAAGCTGTCTCTTCAGCCCACCTCTTGTTTCCTCAGAATGAGCAGGACGTACACACTCATGACAGCCCAAACCTCTGGCATAGAGCTCTCTTACCTTTTGCTAATTCTGTAATGTGCCGTCTCCAAGGCTCCCGTTATGGGGTTTGAAATGGTGGCTCGCCTCAGCTGTGAAGCGAACCATCAGAAGTTGCATTACAAGCACAATCTGCACCCCAGCAATGCCACCGTTCAGAAGCCTGGCCAGGGGACAACGCCACCGCCCCGGCACCGCTGCCCTGCCCTGGCTGCCACCCAGGGGTGCAGGGCCACGGGGAACGAGGGGAGGCTGCAGCTTTAGTAAAAAAAGGTTTCTTGTTTGGTTTTTTTAAGGTTTTCCACAAGTCCTGTTTCCATGTTTGTAGCGAGAATGCTTGTCTGAATAAAGCAAACTACAGCAGCCTGGGTTTTATTTGTAGTGAAGTGCTCTGGGAGCAGCACAGTGTGTGGCATGTGGACAAGTGGTGATTTGTTACACTGTCCTGCCCCTGCACAAGCAGTTTGACAGGTAAATTCAATCCAGGCAGCACCATAAGCCAAAGGTGAATAAACCATTCCTTTTCAGTCCTTCCTGTACCAAAAGCAGCACTGAGCTCCTGTGAGCTCTCACAAACCTGTGCTGCACCCATGGTTACATTTACACAGAGTGGGAACTCCTGGCTCAAGGCTTTCCTTCCCCCCTGCTGTGCTCCATTTAATTCATGCCTTCCCATCTGTATTAATATTCCAACTCAGAACCTTACATGTGCCCTTTAGCTTGGTTCATGTACTACCAGACACTCTCCATCACTCATAACCGGAAAGGCTGAGATGCAGAGCCCAAATTTTGCAAAAGGCACAATGGCATGCCAACTCCCAAACAATCAGAAGCATTTCTCCACTGTTAAAATAAACTGAACAAGCCAAGGCCTCTCCATACCTACTGACAAGAAAAGACACTGGGAGCTCCCAGTATGCTGCCTCTCCTCTCCTCCCATGCAGACACATGAAAAAACAAGGCACAAACTACAATTCCAGTGAGACTCCAGAGCTGAATAATGAGGCTTCATCCTGCCAGCACGGCAGAAGGCTGGGCACAGATCAGCCAGCACTCTCCTCCCAGAGGATGGCAGCATCCCGAGCAGCAGGAAGGAGGAGATGACCTTTAGGTCTCCAAGAACAAAATCCTTTTGCTGCTGAGCCATGCAGGGCCTCAGCCACAGGGAATATGGGAACAGTAACTGCATACAGATGCTCCTGCCATAAAGGTCCCAAAGTCTTTGCCATGAGCTGAGTGTTTGACAGGAAAACAGCGACCTCAGCAAGTTCAGAGCTTACAGTCACACATTTACAGTTTTCTACTCTGTAAAGTAGTGATCTGGTCACGTTCCACAGGTGTGGAATGCATCAAAAAGGAGCAAAGGAGCTCTAACTACTCCAGACCAGCAATGGGGGCTCTGATTTTCAGCCCTGCAGCAAAGCTACCTGCCAGGGCAGCAGGAGGAGATGCCTCACAGGTACGTGGAGAGAAAAGCTTGCACTTCATGCTTACAGTTCAGAACATTACCTCAGAAACCTCAGAACAGAATCACAGAATCACTGAGGTTGAGAAAACCTCCAAGATAATCAACTCCAGCCTCTGATCCATGCCCACCTTGCCACCCAGCCTGGAGCACTGAGTGCCACGTCCAGCCATTCCTTGGACACCTCCAGTGATGGTGACCCTGCCACCTCTCCTTGGGCAGCCCCTGCCAAGGCCTGACAAACTCTTCAGTGAAGAAATTCCTCCCAATCAATGTCCAGCCCCTCAGGCTTCAGGGAGCTTCAGGCTCCCTGGTAGCCCAAGGACAGCCTCACTGCCCAGCTGCCCATGTACAACCACAGCTCTTGGCCAAGCCAGCAGCTTCTCCTGCACTGAATGCTCTTATTCCCCTGATTTCCATCTGCTCAGCTCATTCTGGACCAAAAGCCATTTAGGCCAAAAGCAAAGGAAAAAAGCAGGAAAATTGCATTTCTATGAGTTTAAGTCTTATTTTAGAATTGATGGAAAAATAAATTAATTTAACTAACTACATCTTCAGTGTACATTTGTAGATGCAGAGTTGCACCAACTGGATACAGAAGGCAACTCTATCAGTTTGCTGTTTGCCTTGGACAGTCCTGTTTTCTCAGACAGTCAAGCTGCCCTGAATTATTCCTCACTGAGAAACAAGAACCTTTGCATCCAGTGTCTCAAACAGGGTTGATGAGCCACCATCGTCAATAAGAAGCCAAAACCCACCAACTGTGTCCTGCCCTCTTAAAGCTCTTTCATCTGCAGACACCTTCCAAACCTGGGAGACACTGATGCCTCAGGGTTTAGCTTTTCTATTTTTCAGATTCTGTGCTGCTTTAGTGTGCAGTTCTGAGCTTCACATTAAGTGTTGGTAAGCTCTCTTCATAGAGTAGGGAGACAAAACAATTCCTTCTCTAGCTGGGGACCAAGGACAACCAATACAAGTTTCAGGCCCGAGAGCATAAACAACAAGGACTGAAGAGAGAAAAACAAGCAGGATGGGATTTCATAATCTAAAGCTGGAATGGGACAATGAAGTCCAATATCAAATGGAGCAGAACTTGTAAAAGTGAGAGCCCCTGTTGAGTGGCCGTGCATTTTGGGACCATTTTGGGACCATCTTGGGTGCAGCCCTGGCTGGGCTCTTGTGCTGCCAAGGTGGATCCATTGAGGAGATCCTTTCAGTAAACCCCTACTTTAACTCTGTCTGGCCTCTGTTCTAGGTCAGCTTTCACAAAGCATCAACAGAAGCCAGTCTTCTACCAAAATGGAGAATATAACCATTCTTTCTTGTCTATACAATAAGATGGCATTCCAGAACCAGAGAAATGGCTGCCTTTCCCTTCCAGACTTAAAAAGGAAAGAAACAAAAGCAGAAAACCAAACACAAGTCAGGAATACTCCAATCCACCCTCGCTGCTTTATGTTTGCTCTCTGTTGGAGAACATTCTCCTGCTCATCTGAACCAGCTGAAATTGTGTCTGCTGGAAGAGCCTGACAATCCTGCACTGCTGTGAGCTGGCTCCAGCCATCACAGAGAATTCCCAGCTTTTCCCAGCCTCCTTCCAGGGGTGTCACCAAGAGCTGCAAGGTCAGGCAAGCAAGGTGTGAGCTCACTGCACGCACCCCTGCCCTCCAGGGCAGACAGCCACTCACACGCACACCGGGTGCACGAGGAATTTCAGACTCCAGAGGCAAGGAAGGGTGAGGCATTTACCCTGGGCTTTGCCAGCTCCTTCACGGTCTCGATCTCTTCGTCGGAGATGATGTCCAGGAAGCGAACGATCCGGGGCTTGTCCCACTCGTCCTCCTGCTTGACAGGGCCCAGGATGTACCTGGGGTTCCTGTTCCCGTCGTAGTAGCGGCAGAAGAGCCTCTTCTGTCTGCGGGGAGTCTGGAGGGAGGCACAGCAAGGGCCACTCAGAGAACTGCACCACTGGGATCTCCAAGGGCAGAACACGTCCTGGACACACAAACAATTCACTCTCCCCACCTCCTCACGTGACAGGTTAGAGATTATTTCAGTTTGAGAGGTCAGTGCTGTCTGCACTTTAATGCTGCTGTGCAATACTTCAGCAAGTATTGCTTTACACAGCCCTACTAAGATAATTTCATCACTAAAAAAACCACCCCTATTTAATTCTGTCTGCAACTCTGGACTTCCAGCATCCTTATTCAATTAACGACACTGATGGAGCTCATCCAAGACAGCCAGCAGTGCCTGGGGCAGTGTTACTTTCTGTCTACTGAACAGGCCAAAGGGGGAAGAAATCCAACACATGATCCTCAGCTCTGCACACTCATCCAGCTGCTCTAACAACTTCCTTGCTTTCACACCACACACAAATTCCTGACATTGTTTGGTTTCAAACATTTGAGAACAGTCTACTCCACTTTACCATTTTGAGCCCCTCCCCACGGCACAGCATTTCGTACTTCCTTCTCTCAGGCAGGTAATCCTTTTTCTTAACCTCAGTTTCCTTCTCCTGCTGCTCTTCTGAATCCGTGCTGGACTTGTTTGCTTCCTTTTCTTTAGCCATGATGTATTCAAAGTATTTCATGTTCCCGTTTGCTCTTTGATGTTCAGGATCTATGGACAGAGAAACAGACAGGGATCACTGGCAGGGTTCCAGCCCCTGAGGAATCATCCAGAAGTGGTTATTCACAGAAAGCAAAAGGAAACAGATGCACACAACTGCTTCTCCAACCCTCACTGCACACGGGGGTCCCAGCACTGAGGAAAAGGGTTTGGCCACTCCAGCCCATCTCACTTTAGAGGGAGAGACAAGGGAATGGGACAGGGAGAGAGCTGGGACAGCATGACTGGCTGGACACCTGAAAATACCCTGGTGGGATTTAAGATTTCTGGTGACAAAGCTTTTTAACTTACAGAATTAGCTTCAGTTCTTTAATAAGTGGCTCTTGCTATGTAAGGGTTAGTTCTGAGCTTCCCAGAGCATCTGTTACACAATCAGTCAGTGGAGTATTTACAGGAGAATAAAAGCTTTCATTTTTCATGAAACAGACTCTTATCTCACTGTCCTGTATTCTGTATTTTTTGTTTTTACAAGTGTTTCATCTTCAGCATGCTAAATTTGTATTTAAATCATCTGCAGAGATTTCAGTATCACCAATTTAGCTTCAATTTCTTTAATTTTGATTTGCCTCTACCTAATGGGAAGCAATCTCAATCCAGGAAAGCAAAATGTAGGGAGAGAACCGGATTTCAGACAGGTAAAGGGATAGAAGCCAAGAAAACCCTTCAGTACAAAGGAGCAAATCCCCATCTAAAATGTAAAAACACACTTTACAAAGTGTAAGAGGAGTCAGATCCCAGGCAAGGCTGCACTGCCCAGGAGAAAGCCAGGCAGAGCTGTGTCCCTGTGCCCCTCACCCAGCTCCAGGAGGCGCCTGGTGAGTGCCATGGCCTTGCCCAAGTCCCCCTGCTGGTACACGGCGTAGCTCAGGTAGTCCAGGATGTAGACTTTGTCTGCAGAGGACACTTCTCCCTCATCCAGCTGCTTCAGGGCTTGCTCCATCCACAGCTCTGTGTGGTAGTAGTCAGCCTCTGTGTAGGCAATCTTGCCCAGCTCAAAGCAATCTTCAGCTGTTAGAAAGGATTTGTGCTTCACACCTGCGTATTTAGAGCAAAACAAAGAGTTTACACAGGGTTCCACAGACCTGTCCTCTAAGAAAATTTGAGTTATTTCTCATTCCTCACAGCAGGGTTTTATTTCTGTTCTCCCACAGCTCCCTTCTGCAGTAGCTGTTTATTGGAAGTCTTAAAGCCTGTAAATCCTTGGCATACAGGCACTCAGATGCAGCTTCCCACTGCCAGAAATCCAGGGAACAGCTAAATGTCTCTACCACTAGTGAAAAATCAAATTAAACAAACCTTCCTTCCTCAAAACCCTAACCACTTCCAGCAAGAGCAAAATTAAGCCAAATTTGAAGTTTCAGAACTCTGTTTTCAAGGTCATCACATTATCACTTTCAAAATGTTACTGAACCACGACTTGTTAGTGACAACTTGGTGGGGGAGGAAAAGGAAAACATCAGGGAGTAAATTCCCAGCTGCTTGGGATTTTTTTCAAGTCAGTCATTTTTAGAAACATTTTAAGTGACCTCTGAAAGATTAAAGCACTAGTAGGCAAATTACAGATTCCTATTTTTGCCTCTGGAAATACAGGCCCTATGAAAAACCAAATTTAATCTTGTAAAAGGGACATAGGACCTGCCAGTGTTACAGCTAAAATTACATCCCTGATTACATCTTAACCCATTCTGAGTTTCTAACAGCAGCTCTGCAGTGCTCAAAGAAGGCAGCTGTTCATTCCTGTGATGGGCAGCAACTGCAGCTTCCTAAGCCTGAATCTGCAAACCCTCAAAGGACACAATAATTTGGCAGTAGTTGAGATTCTGGACCAAAAGAAATTCTCTGGGAATGAAGAAAAGGAGCACAAACAAGTGACCACATGGGAAGCTCCCCTCTGGAGCTCTCCAGGGTCCAAGCTATTCTCTTTTATCCTCCAGAACTTGCAGGTTCTGCCACTACATTTCATGGCACACAGTCTGGACAGCTCATTGCTTCAAAAGCAGCACAACTTCCCCTTGTATTTCTGTGCTGTTTGAAGAAAACAGAAATGAGCTGCTCATTGCATTAGGAGGAATCTGTAGGTCCTTGAGCAGGTCTTGAACCAAACCCAAAAGCAAGGTTATCCATCATAACACATAAAGCCAATTACTCTTAATTTTATTAGGCATCTGACCACAATGAGCACTTGCAAAAACAGATGGATTGTACTGAGCTGATTTTTTGCCAGCTGGCAGAGGACTATTTTTGAACAGAGGAAACAAGGAAGACTCAGCAGAGAAAGTTTTCTGACAAAAGAGAAGTTGTGTCTTCTCCTGCACAGAGCAGCCTATTAAAGATTAGCTCAGGCAATGCCACAAAGGCTCAAGTCTGTGTATGCACCGTCTTTTGCTCTTCAGTTTACACACCTGAAGTTTAGGCTCAAAGGAACTTGTTAAAATGCATTAAGTTGTGCAATAAAACCAGGCATCTGCCAGTGCAACACAAGGAAAAAACCCCCACCCAGGCAAGATTTTATTGCTCTTGATTTTTATTAGAAACTATTAACACTAGATTATCTTACCATATCTGGAAGAAAGATGCAGACTTCAACCAAAAAACCCACTTTTTTCATTAATTTTAGCCAGCTCAACCCCCTTTCTAATGTTCTCTTCAGGCTAAGCAGGTAAACAAGGTGGAACAGAGCAAACAATTTGCAATCAGGACATTTATGAAATGCAAATAACAACCATGGATGGCACTCACCTGGCAGGTTCCCTCTGGAGAGAGTGTCTGTGTCCAGGTTGTAGGTGTCCTGGAGCCTCAGGAGGGCCTTGGCTGCCCCAGTCTGGTCCTCATCATTTGGGAAGAACTGCCTCTGGATTGTCATGTTGGAGATAAAGCCTGGGAAAGGCAGGGAAACACATGCTCACCTCTGTCCTGGGAATTGTGTGAACTCCCTGCTCCAGGAAAAGCCAAAATCCACCTTCACACAAGCCTGACCTGAACTCACAGCACAGGCTGCACAGTTTGCATTTGGGTGTTTTTAAGAAAGCAAAGGAAAAATCAAAAATAAACACTTTTTTTTACCCCACCCATTCAGAAGGGCTTAAGGCACACTGGTGCAGATTTCTGGCTGGCAGGTGCAGAGCCTTTTTCATTGCCATATTCAGCCCCTCTCACAGCAACAGGGAAGCTGAGTGTGCTGAATCCTTATCAGAGACTAATCCTTTTCTTTTTGAAAGCTCTGCTTTCTTATAAGTCCTTACTACAAACCTCCATCTGGTATTAATTAGCTGTTGAGACAGTCTCACAGGTCCATTATAACCACCCTGGCTTCCTTTTGCTAAGTGTCTTTCATAGTCAACTATTTCATGTCCTGCTCCTTGCTAAAGAGCTTCCACTCTTGCTGAAGAAAAGAGGCAGCAATTAAGTGTTTACTACACTAATTCAGATTAGTTCCACGAATGCTCAGTCTCAAAAGCAGATTTGCAAATCTAATTCAAGCCCTGACATGTGAAAGGCAGCAGCCAAGTACCTGCAGTGAGCCTGTGATGCTGGATTTTGCTGCAGGCACACACACTCACCATCTGACATGTCCTTGAGGACCAGGCTCTCCAGCTCACCCCACTCTGTGTTGAGCCGTTTCATCAACTTGAATGCATTCACAGGATGGCCCAAAAACCCCTCTGGGTCTTTCGTGGCAGTAGCTGTCAGCTGATCCAACTTCTCTGCCCATCTAGAATGAAAATATTCATTAAAGTCTCACAGAGGTCTGCTGGTGTGCTGGAGAACTGATCGCAAACTGCTCAAATGTCTTCACCAACAAAAAAGCCAACCGAAATTGCAAGCTTTTGCATTATGCATATTTAGAGCTCTTCTAAAAGGAACAAAAAGAGCTACTTCCTTTTCTTTTATTAAATCTTCTTCCTCAGCTGCAGCCCAAATCTTGTGCTGCTCTTGCAGTCCTTGTTGGAACCCTGCTGAAGGAACTCCTTCCTACAAGCCCCAAAAGCACAGTGCCAGCACTTCCATTATGAGCTGTCATGCAGGACTAATCAAAACCAAAGCTTTACCCACATTTTCAATATTTCAAATGCCCCCTTTTCCCCCTTAAGGCTTACAAAAAGGCAGTTCAATGCTTGTCTCAAATTATTTTAGGTTTAGACACACACATCTGTGAGACACCCCTTGCCTCTCACCACAAAGCTCCTTTCCATGATGAAGAAACATCAGTAGTTCTCACACCCCCAAAGGAGGAGCCCAGACCCAGTTTCTGGTGCTGCAGCTCCAACTCAAGCTTCTCTAAGTACCACAAGTCATACACAACCCCAAGGTGCCCCAACACAAGCACAGCTTTCAAAAAAAAAAAAAAAAAAAAAAAAAAAAAAAAAAAACCGCAAAACAAAAAGANACAACATGAAGAGGTGCAGCAATGCCCTGCAATCAGGGTGAATTGATTTTGAGGAGCCACACCCCACAGAGAATCCCAAACTCCAACAAGAAATCAAATCCAGAATCTGTAGCCTGGAGGGAGCTCTGCCCATTAGCTGAAGCTCCTCTTGTTCCAGGATCTGGTTTGCCTGGATGGAATCTGCAGGCTGTACCTGAGGCAGGGAGGTGCTCACAGCTGTTAAGAGGAGCCTCTGGCTGCATCTTCTCACACTGTCCCTGATTGTTCTCCTGCTCTCTGACAGTCCCTGGGGGGGTTCTTCCAGCAGCCACACCAGTGAGGGGCTCCCTCCAAACCACAGGGGCTGCTGGGGACCAGCTCCAGCTCAGAGCAAGACTGAAAGAAACCAACTTCCCCCTGTGCCTTCACATGGCTCAAGGTCAAACCCTCCCTGCATTTCCCACTGCAGGAGCAGCTCCCAGTATCCTCGAGGTGCCAACAAACAACAGGCATTTTTTCCCCAGGTCCTTTAAAAGCTCTGTGACAGTTATTTAAACTCTCCTGACCTCACAGGGAGCACCTCTGATATAATGAAAACAGAGCTGCAACACTTGTGCAATAAGCCGTGTTTACACATGCTGGGATGCCCAACTGGCATGCTCCCATGTTAATTTGTAGCTGTAAAAAATCTAACATTCTGTAAAGAATGTAAGATTCTAACAGCTGTAAAGAATTTGTAACATTCCAAACCTGGCAGCCATTCCAAGTCTGTGTTTCAAGTGACAAAGAAGGATCTTTCTTCCTGGATGGTGGAATACCAGAAAGTAACCACAAAGGCTAAAATAAAAATCACTCCTCCATCTAGAACTGTTTCAACACCCCCAAGACAGATTTAAGCATATTTCTGAAAGCAAAGAAAGCATCCTATTCAATGATAAAATATGTTTATTTCTAGCTGTGATAAAATCTGACACATTGGGCTCTGCTCCTCACATGGTCAGGTCTTTTCTTATTTATGCACCAAGCAGTGCTGAAAGAAAAACTTACAACAAACACCCAGCAAAACCTGCTGCTTTAAGCTTTGCCCCAGAGGAAAAATTCCACAAATTTAATCAGCCTTAAGGAAGCACTTTTTGCATAAGGGTGGACTCAAATGATTGACCATTAGCATTGTGACACCAAGTGCTTACTTTTTGATCTGCTCCAGCTTGCTTTCTTCTGCCTTAATGTAATCTTTGAGTGACACGACCAGATCTTTTTCTGTATTAATTAAGTCTGTCATATGACCTAGAAAAAAACGAGTTTGGTGAGTTAAGGAGAAACACAAAACTCTGAGAATTAAAGGCGTTTTCCTCTTTTCTACTTTCTTCCTTCCCCAAAAGTCTTCCTGCATTTGCTTAAACAACCCTGAAGGAATATTTGAGTAATGATTTTTTTTTTTTTTTTTTTTTTTTTTAAGGAAAAAAA
>VZRH01000821.1:21643-36435 GCA_013397555.1 Urocynchramus pylzowi
CACAGCGGCGGCCGCCGCACCGCGCATGCGCCGTCGCCACCGCCGCGGCTCCACGTGGGTCTGCCCGGCCCGGGGACAGCGCGCACGTGGGGCCGCACCGGTACCGGTACCGGCCCGGGGTCCGGGCTCCGAGCTGGGCAGAGCCCCCGGGACAAGAAGGGCTGTGGGGAGCCTCGAGCCGAAGCGGTGTTTTTGCAGTAAAAGTTGCCAGCAAAGGCCCAGAACGCCAGCCCCGCACCTCGCTGCCCGGGCAGCCGAGCTCAGCATCACGGAATGAATTAGGCTGGAAAAGAGTCCGGGATCATCGAGCCCAGGCTGGGAGGGCTGTGCTCCAGCGCTCTGAACCCTCTCAGGCACTTTAAACAGCTGCTTGGGTGAGTCCTGCTCGGAGAGATCGCTGCTGCCTGCTCATTGATTTCTAGGGTTTCATGAATAAACTGGTGGTTTGTTCATTCCAGCGATTCAGGGATGAACAAGGATGATGTCCCCTGATGGAATCAGGGACATTCCTAGGCGTTTTTTCCTATCTCTTTAGATGAAGGTTTCAAGGAAAGGATCACCTCCTCACTAGCACAGCCTGCTTTCCATCTGTGCCCTTTAAAGGCAGGCACTTGTGGTCACTCCCAGCTGGAAATCTTCCACAACAACAACGACAGAGAGCTGGCAAAGGTCTAACAGGGCCAAACCCCCTCTAACACACATTTTTAGCAGGGTGGCTGCCTTAAAACCACCTCGTTCAGAAGAGGGGCCTGGAGGCTGCAGCGAGATCCAGAGCAGAGATTTCTCCCGGTGCCCAGACTGTCACCTCAGCTCCCACCCGAAAGGACAAAGCCTCGGGGGTTTTGTCCCTTTCTGGGGGGTGCCGAGGTGCAGTTGTCTCACAGGAGACACAACCAAGGGCATGAGGTGAACGCAGTCATTTCTTGTCCAGCTGTGGACACAGATGTGTGCACACAGCTGACGGCAGAGCAGGAAAAAGGCCAGTTTTTAGTGGAACTATCCGTCAAAAAATAAGCCTTCCCTTCCTCTCATTTTGGTCACCTTCCAACAGAAATACAACTCCTACAACTAGCAGGAAACTCTGGAATCTTATCCAAGCCGAGGCATCCAGTTAAAGCCCCATTATCCATAGAGTCCCTAACATCCAGCCAGAGATTTAACAGCAGCTTCTAGAGATTTGGCAAAACCTCACACGCTGTAGAGGCACAGGCAGATTTCTTCAAGTGAGGTCTGCTGCTTTCTCATCCTCTCTTGCACTCTCCAGATATTTTTAAGAAGTGAGGCAGGCATAGGGGGATACCAACAAGTTAATCAGCATGGGGCTGAAGGCACCAGCTGGTTAGATTTGATTAATGAGGTTGCTGAGTCATATTTGTATCAATCCACATTAGCTCAAAAGGCCCAGCTGATTAAAAGGTCCATCATGTACATAATAGACACAATTCTAACTTCAGAGAAAAGCCAGATTTTGGGTGGTTTGCATCTAAAATTTAATGATAGGGGGGAAGGCTACTCATTAGCTTTCTCTTTAAAGAAGTGGTTTGTCTTTCCCTAGGCTTGTCCTAAAAAAAGGAATTTTTTTTTCTTTCCAAGAAGTTCCTTGTGGCTTGACCACAAGTTTTTGATGTGAATTGCTGGTTTCATGTATTTAAGGCAATTAACAGTTTTTTTACAAGGGCCAGCTGTTAGCAATTCTAATGCTCATTTCTGCTTATTGGGGGCAACTGCAGAGACACAAAACAGAAAGAAAAGCAAGATTAGTAGTATAACCATTATTTGCCTGGATTTACATTTTCCTGCTGCTTTTATGGCTTGGAAAAACCTTTTACCAACTCTTTACCCCAATATGAGTGTTTTACAATAGAAAATTTAAAAAAAATATATAGATTTTAGATATAATCGTTTTAAGATTAGATATAATAGATTTAAGAAAAATAATAATTTTAGCCACACGGGACCAAAGACTTACATGATCTTGTCCATGTAAGAGATGATGTTCCTACTGCCTGTGTCCTCTTTGCCTGCTCCTTTGGTTTGCTCTTACTGCATCAGGAGAGTTCCTGGGATTCACTTCACTTTGGGACCCTGCCAAAGCTCAAATTGGTAAGCTGCAGAAAGCTCTCAAAGATGCATTTTGAGAGATGTCCAGGCCCTGACTTCACTCCCAGGATTGCTCCCAGCACAGGGTACAATGTCTGCAAGGGACTGATATAAACAGTTTACAGATGCAACTCACTCAACCCGGAGTCCCAAAAATGCTTACAAAGAAACAACTCAAGTGCCAAACCAACAGCTGGTATTTGTGCTCCTTGAATTAAATAATTAAGTGAATAAGTGACAAGCGAGCCTCTGTTTTGAAATCATCCCCCTTCCTTACATGCTGCAGAAATATCTAACAGGGCAATTAACATGTGAACCCTGCAGGAGGAGGCACAAGGGATCTCTCACAGATTGCTTGGCTTGCCCCAGGTCAGACCAACAGCAGAAGTGCAGACTCTAATCTCATTTTTTATCTTGCCACGGGCCAGGTGGGCATGGCTGGGCTAATCCAACCCGTGGGGGTTTGAGCTGCACCTAACAGGGAGAGGCCAGAGCACTACCGTGTCGTGGTGCCCTGGCTTTTAGTCCTTCTTGTGACTTCCTGCACTTACAAGCACCTGGCTGCTTTGGGCTGAACCAGCTGGAGAGGCTGGCCCAAGATTTGATGTCCCAAGCATCTCCCCCAGCTGCTTCCCTCTAAAGCTAGCTCTTGCAAGATCCATATCTGGGGGCAGTTAGGGTCAATAAATCTGTTAGTTTGTTTTAACAGCAGGGTGGATACTTCCCTTAGAGATTATATTTCAATCCTTTATCTTATTAAGGGAAGATGTGTTTTGTCCATTAATCCAATTAGCCCACTGGATTAATAAAACTGGGCTTGCTCTGTTTCAGGAAGCATAAAAATAGCAGTCAAGCGTAATTAAACCTAAACTTGTAAGTAACTCTGGTAACGACAGTACTATTTCCCTGGATATTCTGTTTATTATTTTTACAAGCTATGCTCTCAGATTACATGACGTGAATTCTCGATTAGAACGGCTCAATTCATGACCAAAAAGCAACAGGCTGCCCTGAAAACATTTACTTTTTGTATGTTTATAAAATTCTCTTTGTGCTAAATATAGCCAGGTAGGCTCCAACCCAGAATAATGTTTTCAATACTCGAGAGGAATCTGTTGGCTTGCAAAGGAGTGAAAGTAATTTGTCATTATTCTGACGTGCCCTGGCACAGGGTGCTCTCTGATCAGAGCTGTTCACTGCCAAATCCAGCTGTGGGTATTTGGGTGCTGGAGCACTGAACGGCTTCAGCCTTTGGGTATTTCCAGCTGTTGGCAAATCTGAAATGCAAGGAACTCTCAAAACTTTGAGCCTGTAAACCAAAGCTTAAAATTAAACACAGAATTTGATCTGAGACCTTTAAAAAAACTTCCAAACTTAAGCACTAAAAGCAAAAACATAGATTTATAGTTTATAACAAAAACATGTTAAGCTAAGTAAAAAAAGTTTACAGTTTTAAAGTTTAAGACATAAAAAACCAAAATAACTACAAAAAATAAACAAAAAAATTACAATACCAAAAGTTTATGTCATAACACAATTAACTAAAAAAGCTTACACTTAACATAAATCCATAGAACAAAATATTTAAAGGTTAAGTCAAAACATAAATATCCTTATTAACAATATTTTAGCAATATTTAAACAATATTTTATCCTTACTAATGATGTTTTATCCTTAAAAAGTCTTTTAACTAAAAAGCCTCTCCTTAAAGTCTTATAACTAAAAAGTCTTATAACTAAAAAGCCTATACTTAAAGTCTTATAACTAGAAAGTCTTATAACTAAAAATCTTCTAAACCATACCATAACAACGTAAACCAAACTCACCCTTCCTACCTATATAAAAAAAATAAAATAAAATAGAATACCAAAAATAACTCCAAAAGCCCCATCTCAAAATCCTTCCAAAATTCCCCCAAATAAATTATCACAAACGGTGCCCCCATGTGATTTTTGGCAAGTAGTGGTCCTTTACTTTAAACAACGCTCCTGTGCTGGGGATACAAAACCCAGAGAAGCTTGGGGCGAGGAGGGGGGGGAAGGAAAAGGAGTAAAGAGGGAGGAAGTAAGGAAGAGGAACAAACCGCAGGCTGTGCGGAACTACAATTCCCAGCGCTGCCGGAGCGGGAGGAGCGGCTGGAGCGCACAGCGGGGTCAGCCGGGCTCGCCGCTGACCGGGCCCGGCCCTGCTTCCGCAGCCGCGCAGTGAGTGGGGACCCGCGGGGAGGGCACCCCGCCCCGCTCCTGCCTCGGCGGAGCTCTCCACAGCTCGGGACGGCCTCTGCAGGGGGAGGCTTTGCTGTCTGGGAGTTTTCAGTGGTCCCAGCCAAAGCCTGGCGCGGTGGTTCCTAGGGAGGAAGGAGTTAAAAGCCCGTCGCGCTCAGGTCTGGGCACAAGCCCTTTGTCCCAGCCGGTGACATCGCTGCTGCTCGCTCCGGATTCAGCGCCGGGAAGCTCGCAGGCCGGGCTGTGCGAGACGCGGGGGCGGACAGCGACAGACACGGCGCTGTCACACCACCAGACCTCCCCGACACGGTCTGCCTGGCAGTCGCCGTCCCCACACGTGTCTGCACCAGCGTGCTCAGCTCCCACTGCTCCCAGCGGCTTCCCCAAGGGATCTCCCCAGTCGGCTGAGACGGTGGGAAAGGGGGATAGGGCGTGGAAATGTCCAGAGCCACGAGGCAAAGTCTCCACGTGCACAGAGGAGCCTGTGCTGAGGCACCTCTCGGGCTCCCATCACTGACCTGTGCTGAAGGAAGAGCTCTCGGACTCTTCCTGGCACTGCCCGTGTGTCTGTAACAAAGCAAATGTGATTTCCTCCATAAAGGGTTTTGTGTTCTGTGGCTGCAGAGTGCAGCGTTCTCAGTGATCACCAAGGATTGCGCAGCACAATTCACTTTTGTCTCGGGTCTCTGGCTGTTTCCTGACATCCTGAAGCCAAGGTCAGGCTTTCAGCCTGGGCTGAAAACATGGTGGGATTCTTTGGCACAAAAAGCATTCGTAGCTGGAGATGATCCCGCTCAGCTGCAACTGCTGTCCCCTGTTTAACTCAGGGAATTCTCTTCCACAGCTGATATTTTGTCTTTCACTCTCTCCTGGCATTAGTGCCTTTCCCACAGATTCACTGTGTGCTGCAATAGGATGTGTGGTTGGATCGAGGCCATGACAACTGTGTAGGAAACCAGCAAAAGAGCAGCTACCTTCTCTGCCTTTTTCCCCAGGGACACAGGGATTTGGGACAGGAAGGTCTAATCTAGTCTTATAAGCAAGTTCTGTAAGAGCCGTGCACATTCAGAGATGGAAACAAACTGAGGTATCTTCAAGTAGTCTTAAAACCAGCCTGAAATGGAGTTTGAAGTGTGACTGAAGTGATCATTTTAGAAAGCAGATTCTGCAGATGCTGTGAGAAGGAGATTTACCTGGTTATTGCACCTTTTAAATCAAACTTAACCTTGCAGGGCTGCTGCATTACATTTTATGCTCTTTTTTTTTTTTTTTGGCAGAGACACCAGCTGTAGGTGTTGATTATGGCTGCAGTGTATCAAACACTGCACAGGAGAGTTTCTTCCCTCGCCTGCAGGTTGCACTCCACCT
This sequence comes from Urocynchramus pylzowi, assembly GCA_013397555.1. Taxonomy (NCBI): domain Eukaryota; kingdom Metazoa; phylum Chordata; class Aves; order Passeriformes; family Fringillidae; genus Urocynchramus; species Urocynchramus pylzowi. The sequence continues at coordinate 27,338 of VZRH01000821.1, forward strand.
ATGTGAGAAAAATGAGGTAAGTTCTCATCTGATTCCTGACTGCTGGGAGGCCAGAGCTTGGCACAAGCAGCCCTACCTAACCCTGACCCCAGGGTTAATCCTTTAACAGTTCAGCCATCACACAGAAGTAAAAGCTTTGTGAGCTCTGTGAGTGGTAAAGCCAAGGCCTCTCCACTCCCTTCACCACGGGTAAGAACTGCTCCTCTCAGGCTGAAGCTCTGTTAATGATTGCCTGTCCTGGCTAGAGGACTCCTACAATACCAGGAAGACTTGAAGTGGTGCTGCTCACCTCATTTTAAATACTGCTTCAAACAGCCTGGAAGGAGAATATGCTGACACCCTTTTTCCAGTGATTTTTTTTTTTTCCTAACTCAGCTCCAGCCAGCTGTGCCCTAGGACTTGGTTTTTACCCCTCACCTCAGTGTGAGAGGTACAACAAAACACACGTAGCCTGATGGGAACCAGATTCAACATCAGAAGTGCTCAGCAGTTCGGCCAAACAGCATTTGGAGCCATCCAAATTCACAGAATATTCCTAGCTGGGAGGGATTGGTGTGTTTAAAGGGAAGATCAAGGTTTCCTGCAGCCTTTACAGCAGACCTTTTGGATTGAGAGGCTGGGTTACCGATTTTCTTGCATCCCCAAACTTGAGGGAACTCATGTGGTAGGTAAGAACTGCAGTATTTTCTGCCATACAAACTTCACTAGAGGCTGCAGTCCACCTAAGAGTGACTCAGCTGTCAAAACTCTCCAGGCACATGGAATACCTTAAATCTGATCTGCCCATTCAGCCCCCCCCCACCATGTTCTGTGCAAAATAAATGCCTCCAAATAAACAATAATCTCAACACAATCTTCAATTCATCTTCCCAATCATTTTCTCACTGCAGATACTTAAATCAGTTAAAGGAAGATGACAACCTTTGTAGACAAGCTCAGACCTCAGGAACTTTCTACCTCTTTCACAATCTCTCCCCCTTCCTGCAGAAAGTTGGGAAGAAATATTTGGTACCACAGCTCAGTGCAGCAGGTAAGAAAGGAATCAGTGCATCCAGAAAGAAACACCTGGTAGATCACACAGCTGAAATGAAACAGAGACACACACATGGTATCAGTCTGATCTGCTCTGAGGTGATCAGGCTTAAACATTTGGAACTGTGCCTTTTGAAAATAGAGGGCTGGCAGGAAAACAAACAAGGCCTTACTGACAAACGTCTTTTTGGTGTAATGTAGGAAAAGTTTTCTTTGAGAGAAAGGTATTGGCTGGTGCAGGACAAAACCAATGGACAGCTGCTTCCCAGGCATTACAACATTGGGACCTTTAGCCTGACATGGTCTAAACTTCCTACAGCTTAGGAGCAAAGATTTTAGGTTTCTACCTAGGGGGGATCACTTGTCTGGTCCCCTTTCACACGTGGGCATTCTGCCTTGAGTCAAGATTGCTTGTGCCTTGAAGATCCAGAGAGCAACAGAGATGGATCCAGAGAGCAAATCCACAGATGGATTTGGTTTCATCACAGCTTTCTCTTCCCCTTTCAGAGAAGTCTCACAGCTTTCTCTTCCCCTTTCCCTGCTGTTCAGAGATGAGACGGATTCTGGAGAAGCTGCAGGAGGCCGAGCAGTAGATGGAGAAGTCAGTGCTGATCGGATGTTCGGACGAGCACAGACCGCGCTTTGCGCTGGATTTAGGTTGGGATGGCTCCTCTTCCACCTGTGCCAGCACCAGTTTGATGCACTGGGATGAAGGAGATCCCTAATCCTTGGGAGAACCTGTCCTGCCAAGGAGGGCTGGGTTGGGTCTCTGTAGGGGCTGTTGTGAGCATGGCAGGTCATGGCCATGGCAGCAGCACTGCTGCTCCTGTGCCTGTGTGTTAGGAAAGGTGGTCTGGGGGAGGCCACTCACATTTGGGAATGCTACCCCTGATGTGGTTGACTTCCACGGGAACTCCCAGAAACTGTATATTGGAACAGCAAAGGGCAAAAACTTGGAATAATAGCAATAATAGCGGAAATTTATGAGATCAAATTTTCTTCTTTTTCTTTTATTTTTTTCCTTGAACAGGAGCCTTGGATAAATCAGTCATTGAGTCAGAACTGCAGGGATCATTTACTGACCTACGAAAGGCTCTCTTTGTAGTGGACGGGAAGGACTCTCCTTTGCTGGCTTCGGTATTGGACAGGCCTTTTTACTTTAGGGAGCTGTGGCCTCTAACATCAACCCTTCTCCTCATCTCCCACATTGTTTTATGATCTAATATTGTAGAAGTACCTACTGTACACTTTCAGGAACTTAGATACAGACACACTATAAATTACAACAGTTATCCCAAATTCGTAGTCCCAAAAGGAAAATGCAAGGGAAAGAGAAACAGAAGAGTGACTTAAAAACGACTACAGTAATTTATGCCATTTAGCTGAAATGTGCTAAATCCCTATTTGTCCTCAGCTCAACAACTATCAGGCAAACTGGGAATCACAAACAAACTTACACATCTTCTCTCAGAGCTGCTCTTTTAAAACCTCTCCCTTATAAGTTGGTGCTCTGCAGATGCCCTGTGTTTGGAAGGCCTAAGAACTGTGTGTGAAAATCAGCTGTCCTGACCCATAAGGAGAAATAGCTCGTGTTTCCTTTCCTGCTCTATAATGTTTGTGATGCTTGGGCTATTTTTCAAGAACATATTCAGGGCTGGAGACTCTTTAGAATAGTCCAGCTCCCAATACAACTCCCATTATGTCCCAATAAACAATAGCTCTTGCCCACCTCCCCCAAACATACTCAAATTTAGAAGCAGCAAACATGAATTGCAGAATCTGCCACTTTTCCAAGCACTGCCCATACTTCACTCACCTTTCTGAGGCTTCCAAAGATAGAGTTTATGCCCATGATTGCACACAGAGCATTATTCAGGGAGACTGCTCTGAATTATTTCTTTCCCCTAGGTGTCTGTATATATATGTTTATAAATGGGGTTTGTGCTCCTCTGTGTTGCCAGGCCCAGTCCCTCCTGCGGTGGCACGATTCCCACCAGTACTGCAGCAAAACTGGGCAGCCCACTGAGAAGAACCCAGCTGGCAGCAAACGTGTCTGCCACGCCAGTGGAGTCACTTACTACCCTCAGGTGAGCACCTGGCAGCCAGGGGAGGGACACAGGGACAGGAGGGCAGCACTGCTGGCTCACCCCGGGGGGGAAGCAGGAAAAGGGATTTGTGCCTAGCTGGGGACTTTGTCTTTAGTGGTCAGCCAGTGACCCTCAACCAGCCAGGAAGAGCAAAGATTTGCACTTACTTGTTTTGTCTGAAGCCCTTGTTTTGCCTTGTGGTGCACGTGGCAGACGTCTCCAGTGGTCATCATCCTGGTGTCCGATGGGAGCCGGTGCCTCCTGGCCCGACAGCCCTCGTTTCCCCCGGGGATGTTCACGGCTCTGTCAGGCTTCTGTGACATGGGTAAGTGGCTTCTGATCCAGCACAGCAGGCTAGGCATGCAGGGTGTGGGGACACCTGTTGGAATAAATCACACAGGACTCCATTTTCTTCATGGAGGAAAAAGCCCCTTCTTTAGTCACGTAACTCCTTTTTATACAATTTTACAGACCTCTGTGTGACTCCAATTGGTTTGTAGCTTTCTTGCCAGTTACTTTTTTGGTAATTAACAAGTTACCCTCATTCAAACCCCTGTGTACATGCAGGAAAATTTGTTTGTGAGAGATAGTTTTCATTTTTCTACCTAAGAGTGCAAAAACAGTTTATACAAGTGCAAGTCGTTTTACACCCAGGAATAGACTGTTATGCTAACGAACTGCTCACACCGGGATTGCTTTCACATGGGAACTTGCAAAGGGCTAGCCTGACAAGACCAGCCAGCGACCCCAGGAGAGCAGGCTTGATTCTGTGAAGCCTTTCTTTATGGTTTTTCTACCTTACTGCAACAGACATCAGCCATAATCCCTGTTCACAGAGAAGAATGGACACACAGGTGATCTGTGTTCCCAACCCCAGATGTGTTCAAGGCCAAGCTGGGTAAGCCTTTCAGCAGCCTGGTCTAGCAGAAGGTGTCCATGCTGATGGCAGGGGGTTGGAACTAAATGATCCTTCAAGTACCTTTGGACCCAAACCAGTCGGTGGTTCTGTGATAGATGGAAAAAAAAAGCATTACATCTAAATAGATAAATAGATCAGTGTTTTCATGCAAATAGAATTCAAAATAGCTGTTACGTACCTGAAGGAAATAGGAATTATAGGTGTCTAGCAGTTGTTCTAGTCCTTTCTAGTAAACATAAGCTTTAAACTTGCTGGGTTATAACCTCTGATCTTTTTAAAATCCATTTTGTGGCTCATGCGATCTGGCTTAGAAGAAAAACTACAGACCTCTTGTTACAGGAGGGAAAATGGCTTAAAATTGAATTGTTCTGTCCACCATCTGTATGTAGATGGGGCCAAAAATGTCTCTGGTGCCTGTGTTTATCAGAGGTTGATGAATTTAATTGAGCATTCTGCCAGCAAGTGTTTCCAGGTCAGCACAGCTGGAGCTCCTGCGGGTGGGAATGAGCGAATCCTGCGTTTTCCTGCCCTGAGGCCGGGCCGTCCTTGCCTAACTCCGCTTGGTTCTAGGTGAGAACGTGGAGGAGGCAGTGCGGCGAGAAGTGGCCGAAGAGGTGGGGCTGGAGGTGGAGTCGCTCCGCTACTCGGCTTCCCAGCACTGGCCCTTCCCCAGCAGCTCCTTGATGATAGCCTACCACGCCCTGGTGGGAGCCCAGCGGGCTGAGGTGAGCGGCTCGGGCTCCCCGAGTTATTCCACTGCCTGCCTCAGGCAGCAAAATCTCCTTCAGTCCACAGAATTTAGTTAAGAGAGCATCAAACCCTCTGTAAATGCAATTTTCCATTGGCTTTTTTTGCAAGTGCAGAAGAAACTTTGAAACAATCCCATCATCTCCTGTTGCAAGGTGCCAGATTTTGCTCAGGTCACCTTATATACTAGCCCAGAGCCCAACACCTCAGGATTTTTCCCTCTGAACTTTGCAGAGGAGGTTCCCTCACACATTTGCCATAGAACATGCAGATTCCACCACATTAATTACTGTGCTCACCCACTTTGCTTTGCCACAATGGAGCAGGGCTGGTTTGTGGCTTCCCTAAGGAAGCCAGCACAACAAAGTAATATTCTAGTAATATCCTTCCCTGGGCTGGCATCAGTGCCTAATTCAGGCGTGGATCTAGCACTCTGGGCATTCCAGCATAGGATCTCTGTGGAAGCAAGAACAGGCAAGGTACCACTGCCCACATTCAAAGCTAATTTAAGGAACTGGTTCCCTCTGGATTCTTTCCAGATCAGTATGGACACCCTGGAACTGGAGGAAGCCCGTTGGTTTGGCCTGGAGGAAATTGTGGAGGGTCTCAAGAGGGAGCCCAGCTTTTTCAAGCAAGACAACGGTAGTCTTTTACCCTGGTTCCCTCCCAAACAGGCCATTGCTCACCAGCTGATCCGTGAGTGGCTTCAGCAGCAGACTGCCCAGACAGCTTAGGCAGGGCTTCATCCACTCTGTGATTCCACCAGAACTGTCAAAGCTCCATAGAAAAGCTTCCAAAGCCCCTGGAGGCAAGGGCTCTGTCCCAGTGAGGGCAGCACCACACTGATGGCACTGAGATACACTGACCTACAGAGGTCTCTGAACTGATCTGATAGGCCCATGTACAGTGGATCACCTCTGAGATGCTGTGATTTGAAGTAAATGTACAATAAAATTCTTAATTCCAAAGCATCAAACTTGTTGTGACCAGCTGTCACTGCCCCATGGCACCAATGTCCCATTTTCCTCCATTTCTTCTGTCTTGGGTGGACATCCGATGCACCCTCTTCCCCAGAACAAAAATAAAGGGAGAGCGGCACTTTCCAGTGTCTGTGTTTATATGGATCTGGGAGAGCTGTCAAAAACCAGAAGAAAAGCCACTGTGTTGCCTTTTGTTAAAAGGCAAGGCGACCTGGTTTCAAAAGAACAGCACGGCAACCTAAATCCTCCAGGGTTATTCGGGCTAGAGACGCACGCTAACACCAACGTGGTGGACGGTCAAACGGCGTTTATTATCTTATCTTGTGAGGTTAAATAGTCTAAGGGGTTTCACTACGTCAGAGGGGGTCTGTTTTACTATCTATGGTTAGTAAGGGAGTGGAAAGTTACTGGGTTAGGAGGGGTTATATTCTTAGGGTGATTGTTTATCTCTGGGGAGAGGGAGAAGGGTCCTGCTGCTTTCCGTGACATCACGTGATCTTCCGAGCGCCTGTTACATCTGCTACATCTGCTACATCTCCCCCCCCTTTTTCACAAATGAATGAGGTAGTCATAGACATATTTTGACTAGGGAAAGGGGTTTGGTAAACCTGAGTACATTTTTGTTCGGTAAGTTTAGAAAATCTTGTGACTGGCAGTGTCTCCGTTTGAATTTACAGTATTTGTTGTTGGTTTATAAACAGGATGTTGGCCTGTTCTCTCTCCTCTTCTTCTCTTTCCATTCAATCTTCCATTCTCATATAATTTTTTTTTTTTTTTTGGTAAATGTTAAATGGGCTTCTACATTTTCCCCACTAGTAAGACAGTTTCTTCTGTCCCAAGAAAGAGAGAACAGAGCTATCTGGTGGTGGAGAGGGGAAGAGCAAGACCTGCACATAAGCATTCTAGAAGAGCAGAGATAATGCAAAAGTGACAGGAACTGCTATGACAAGAACTGCACTTAGAACAGAGAAAAATCTTGAAAGGATGAGTGCCTTTTACCCTGAGGCCAAAGTCTGTGCCTTGCCTGCAGAGCTGGTCTGATTTTACTGATGAAATGGTACCACCTCTCTGGAGGAAGAACAACAAGGAAAGCTTAGTGAAAGAGACACGTTAGTGAAAGTATGTTTGATCTGGTGCTGATTCGGGCTGACAGTCCTTTCTGCCTGCTTGGTCAGAGCTCAGATGCCAAGATTGCAAAGCCAGGTGCTTGAAGGGGGACAGGGATGTGTCCCTGACTGCCACCACTGGGATTCACTGCAGGTGAGCAGTGGTAAAAATCTGCAGTCCTGACACCTGAGCAGCAAGTAAAAAGTAAGTCTTTCACATCTTTGAGACACACTGTGTTTGCTTGGGTTACTTTTACTTCAGGAGGTTGGCAGGGGATTCTTTCAGACTGTGGTGGCATGTACAAACACGCTTCCTGGTATTTTAGTTACCAATAAGAGAAAAAGTCTTTTCAATCTACTCAAACAGGGGTTTTTTTGGTAAAGCTAGAACAACTACAAGATAATAATCACATCACATCTTTGGAAGAGCATTACATTTTAAACTGTTTTATAAAATCCTTAATCCAGACCTTTTGACTTAGTTATGAAACAACATTGGTGGCCTCCATTCCTGATGTTAAGCTAGCAGGAGTGATGTTAAGCAGTGCCCAGCTCTGAGCAGGACAGAAAAACAAGGTGAGGAACATTGTCTTCACTTGCCTTAGCCTCACAAATCTGTCTGAAGCATGAAGAACACTCAATGCAGTCAAGACAGGACATGCTCCATAAGGACAAGTGACCTAGAAAAAGGAATAGGCAATTCCTGACAGAGGCTTCCTCACCAAAACACAGCAAGGCTTTCCCAAGGAAAAGGTACCAGGCAGGCAAGAGGACACAGGGCAACAATATATTTATCTTAAGAATACATCCCTTAACTGAATCCTCTTTGAGAACACTTGGCTTTTATAAATCACTGAGATCCCTCTGCTTTTAGGGATTTACAGCACTGAAAAGCTGCTAGCTTTTCAGTGCTGTAAATGGGGCATTACAGCCCAATTTCTCATAGGTATTACCAGTCAGCAGGATAGAATGATAGCACTCATCTGATTAATCAGATGTAACTTTTTGGTTAGCAGGTTGAGAGCAGCATTCCACCTGCCTCCCAAAAACAGCAGGGCATAAAACTCATGTTGATCTCTAGCAGGTGCCAGCTGAGAATTGAAGTAAGCAAAGCTCGTGACACAACTTGTTTGATCTCTGACTGCTCATGATGTCTTGAGAAGGAACAGAGGCTAGACAGAGTTAAAGAATAAAGTAGGGATTTATTAAAAGGATCTCCTCAATGGATCCACCTTGGGCAGCACAAGAGCCCAGCCAGGGCTGCACCCAAGGTGAACCAAAATGGTCACAAAATGCGCACCTGGTCACAGGGGCTCTCACTTTTGTAAGTTCTGGTCTATTTGCATATTGGAGTTAATTGTCTAATTATACCTTCAGGTTATGAAGTCCCATCCTCCTTGTTTTCCTCTTTTCAATTCATCCTTTTTTAATGGTCTTGGGCCTGAAACTTGTATTGGTTGTCCTTGGTCCCCAGCTAGAGAAGGAATTGTTTTGTCTCCCTACCCTGTGAAGAGAGCTTACCAACACTTAATGTGAAGCTCAGAACAACACACTAAATCAACACAGAATCTAAAAAATATAAAAGCTAAAACTTAAGGCATCACTCAGAAAAATCTTATCTGGAAACAGTGTGGGTAGAAAATTCACTCCCCACATGTTCTTCCATCACCTGGGCTGCTCTGCTGCTGTGTGGAAAGGCCACACTTTGCTATTCATCATTGTGGATGGCAGAAAGTCTGACTTCAGTATTACAGCTCTTACATGAAGAAATTGTTTCACTTTAAAACAAGCTCCAAGACACTGTGGACACACTGAGCCTGATGTTTGGCCTGAAAGGACATAAGCACTCCATGGAATACCTTGACAACCTGACCTTGTAAAAGTCATTTGCCAGCAAACTTTTTTGAAGGAACCATGAGCAGCTCACCTCTGGCAGCTGCAGCAGACAAGTTCTCAGAGAATAACCTGTAATTGCACAGGTACAATTCCTGTGTTCAGTCTGAGGCCCTGCTTGAACGAACTGAGCTGCTCCAGCCCTCAGCTCCCATCTAAATCTTGCTCACTTTTCAACCTAGCAGCAGATGTAAAGCTGATATAACATCCACTAGTCCTTGTGCTCAGCAGTCAGTAGCATCCTTTAGATAGAGTCCCACTTTTTCTATCTGTGGAAATACTGCACAGGGACACAGATGATTTACTAGCAGATTAAAAGAAGCAAAAAAAAAAA